>BSBK01004794.1:2500-247500 GCA_027943335.1 Chamaecyparis obtusa | reverse complement strand
AAACTAATCCAAGTCTTCTTTGACTTTTTGGTCAAACCCTTCCCCTAATGAGCCTTACACACTCATTTAAGCCTCTTACACCCTCTTTAAGGCTTCTTACAGCGTCATAAAGAGACCCATGTCTCTTCTTCCACACATGTTCCCCTTGCACACTTCCCTAGTGTTTCTCACACGTGTGAGCAACCCTTAACCCAAGCTAAACCTTACCATACCCCAAACCATACCTCTTACTCTACCTCAAACCTTACCCCTAACTCCAACTCATCCTCCTAACCCAAGGCCTTCCCAAATCCTATAAATACCCTCACTTCCAAAGAGAAAAACACTAATTTACCTTTCATTTCTAAGTAGTGTTATAATGCTAGTTTAATCCTAGATCTTAAGCTTTTAACATATGTTGATAGTTTAACTCATTTTTAAGCTATCTTAGCACACATCATAGCTTAGAATTAATGGATTAACTTAGTTTGATTCATTGTTTTTCATAGCTTCTTGCATCATATCATATCTATTTTGGACTAAAATAAACTTAGAATAAGCATTCATAGCATAATCTTCATTTTGAGCCTTTTAGGATCCTTAAGGCCGTAGGGGAAAAATGGGTGTTCTATACCTAGTTTTGTGCCACTATGGGGTTCTTATGGTCCCTAATAAATCATAATATCTCCTAATCATCATTAGGGATATGCTCCAAGTGATTCAAGAGCACACCCACATCCCTAAATTGAGAGCAAATCAAACGGTGACAGGGTGCTCCTATTTAAGCTCTATCTGAGTGTCTTTGCAAATAGTTTTCTTTATAAGTTAGGTATATGCTCATAAACTAATGTTTGACATGTCTACGCCTTTCAAGATAGATTAGGTTTGCATTGATCACAATATGTACATGTATATACACACATGTATACATGTATATATACATATATATATATCTATGTATATACACATGTAAGCATGTATGTATACATACATACATACATACATATATATACATATATATACATATATATGTATATAATTATATACACATATACATATATATACACATATACATACACATGTATACATGTATATATATACTCATATATATATATACACATGTATACATGTGTATATACATGTATATATAATAACAAAGCATTTAAAATAATATATATTTGCTGTAGTATATACATAAAATAGCATGTAAAATACCTAGATTTATACAAAAGTTTGCGAATCGAAAGCCCTACTTTCGCCTGCTTCAAAACCCCACTGTCGAAATGAAAGCGACATTGGGGTTTCTATGGGGTTAAAAAACCCATATTAAGTACTTTCAATTGAAAGTAGTTAGTATGGGTTTTTTTGTTTTTTATTGTTAATAAAGTACTTTCAATTGAAATTTACTTTCGATTGAAAGTTGCAAATTTTGATACTTTCAATCGAAATTTATTGTATTTCAATCGAAAGTTTAGAGGATTTTCTATCGAAACTCCCCGACATGATTTTTGCACTTTCTACTTTTTGAAGGAATTCCTTCCTCCAAAAAAGTGTAACCCACTATTGTGGGTTCACCCATGTGCTACTATTAAAAACAAATAGAAATATGTTGGATGGTTTGATAAGATTTTGATGGCTCCCTTCTTTCACATGAAGGCTTCATTTCCTTTACAATCCATTTGGAAGGCTTGGAAAAAGGTTTGTTTTTAACCTAGAAGGAATTTCTTCAACAAGGCTTTAGCTTTGCCTCTTCTTCTATTTGGCTAAACAAACAAGTTCAATTCTATGGACAAATCTTACTTTTTTGGAAAAGAAGTGCATCAATTTAGTGATATATGGGATTTCAACTTACTAGATTGGGTTGACTGGCTTAACATAAAAATCTATTTCAATCTAAAAGAGAATGCAAAAGGGTTCTTTATCTTTATGAAGTCCTTGGTTTCTATAGATCTTCTTATGAAATTACACACTCTTCAATGTAGTGTATTCAAGATTGGGTTTGGCTTGAAAAACTCCATTTTTCTATTTTCCCTAGAAGAAAATTTATTTGGAACTTTTTCGTAGCATGAAGTTAAATCCCTAACTTGATAATGGAGTTGGAAATTTAAAGACACGTATGGAAGTCTCTAAGTACACAAATATAGAGGTCAAGAGCTGAGGCTAATGCTCAAATCTTAGCATGAAATAAATTTACATTTTGAACTACCTAAATTGGAGATAGACTAGAATATTAAAGATTTAGTCAGTTAAGTGTCCCCTTTGTTAGGATACTAAAAACATAAAGAAAACCTTTTGGGGATATTTTTGGGCTAAAATAAAATGGAGGACAATATTTGATCAATTTCCTTCTTGTTTTGGTCATGCTTTGGGCTAAAAAGTTGTTATGGGTATTGGTTTACATAGAAATGTGACTGTTGATCCAATGAGACAAACCATATTGCTTCATTTTTGGAAAAATAGTTGTTTAGCTATGTTTTCTAATAAGATTATGCATCAAAAAGTTGAGGTGCTACAATTTTGCTATGCTGTTATGTTACAATTGGCCTCTTTGTGTTTTTAGTTGAAGAAGGATGCTACCTACAACAAGAGTTTGGACAAAATTAAGTACCAGATTATTCATTTGCATGAGGGGAAGGCCAAATGTTCTAAATAGCTTCAAAAGCTCTTAAAATTCCAAATCTAACTATTTCAAATTTCTTTATTTAGACTATGTTTTGATTTGTCAATTGAATCCTTGTCTTATCTAAGCAGTCGTTGATTTGCATTTTCCTTTTGTTTCTTCTTTCAGTCCTCCTTGTTGGAATGTCATTATTTCATGTATATCAACTTTTTTCAATATAAAAGAAAAAAAAACCATATTATAGTAAATCCATCATAACTAGGAGTAAAGTTGTGACCATCTTTTAACTATATAAATTCAAAGTGTACCTACAATTTATACTGAGCTTATTGATACCCCTACCTTTATAACTTCAATATCATTTATAAGAAAACAAAATTGACAATCAAATAAATAACTATCGTAGCCAAATTTAATTCATAATCAATATATTATAAAATTTTAAAATAATTAATAAAACACACAAAATTTCCAAAACTCTATAAACAATTATGAACTAAAAAGCTACATTTTCTGCTCTTTTGTGTTCTTGAAAGAGAGGTCAAGCATTCAAATTCCACATGGGTAAGGTTTGTAGCATAATTAAATGTCTTTGGTAAGGAATCTAGTGTAGCGCCATATTACTGTCACAATTTGTAGACCTAAAAATAAATGACTAGTATAATAGACTATAAAACTCTCTTCCTCAAGTTTCTTTCTATTCTTTTTTCTCATCAATAAAACAAAAAATTCATTATTATGAATAGCTAATTGTTGGATGCCTCTATTTCTTGGAGGTTTCAACTAAGAGTGCTCTTTTATGATAGTACTATTTGACTAAAGAACTATACTAAAGATAAAAAAATAGTACTAAAAAAAATGATGAGACCGGGCAATGGCTAGCGAGACTTGGTGAGACCTGGTAATGGAGATCATCATAGATTCAGAGGCAAGGATTTTGGGAACTTCTCAGAAAATCCATGGCTTAGATCTAGGGGAGGTGATGGTAGGCAAAATCCCTTCCTTCCCGCCTCAAGGTTGAATTTCTCTGAATAGAAAAACTTGTCGAAATCGGCCTCTGGAGTGAGGGGTAGAAGATGGCCCGGCAAGGAGATTGAGCAGCATTTTCTCCATGAGAATGGTCCCCATCCCTCTTTTCCAAGATCCCGTGTTCAGTTTGCTGAAAATTGGTCTTCCCACAAGATATTTCCTTTCTGCGCCAAACTTCTCCAACAGTCACTTTTCAAATATTTAAATTCAAGACCTCAAGACGCTTCACTTCAACCTCTGGAGTTGAATCCAAACTTAATCCCCATCTTTCCTACATCAGCTAGGGGCATTCCAATCAACCCCCCATTACCCAAAAAGGCTTGGTCAGAAGAATATTAGAAGATTCACAGAGAGAGAGTTGCTCTGCTTGGTCCAATGAGGAATGGATATCAAATTAAGGAGCCTTTTAGGAGGCTAAAAAAGATATGGTGTCCAATTTCTAACATGAGGAATGTCCAAACTATAATGGGTGTGATGCAGGAGAAAGAGGTTCCACAAATAGAGACAGAGATAGATCAACAATTTTACAAGGAGCTTCAACCTTCACGCAAATATGTATCTTCCAATGTGGACCAGGTATTATCTATAACCCTCTCTGAGGATATACTAAAGCAGGAAAATCTTCTCTATCTTCGTCAGAGCATCATTTGTAAGGTTTGGGATACGAATATATCTTATAAGGATTTTAAGAATTGGGTGCTTAGTAACTGGGGGGTTTTCATGAAAATTGAGTTGTTGGATAATGAATCAGAATATTTTGTGGTACTATTTGATACTAAGATAAAAAGAGATAGTATTTTCAAGCAAAAGGGATGGTTCTACAAAAATAAGGGTATACATATGCAGCAATGGTCCCCCAACTTCAATAGTAAGAAAAATATAATCAGATTTGTGCCCACATGGATCAACCTCCCCCATCTTCTGGTTGAATACAGAAATGTGGAGCTTATGCAAATCATTGGAAATAAAGTGGGCATTTATTTATCTCATCACTCAGAAAACTCCACAGAATCCTCATGGTTGTGCTTACTAATGAATGTGGAGAAGGAGCTACCTAACTCTATAAAACTCATCTCCAAATATGGAATATGGATATAAAGGATATCTTACGCTTCAGAACAATCAAGTATCCCTCTGAAAGCCTTTCCACATTCTTCCCACCTCTCAGCTTCTCAAGAAAATCAAGGAGGGAAGATCCCTATTATAGCTTCTCAGGCTCATACATATGATATTAATAAAGATGTATTGTCTTTGTTCCTTCAACTACTTTATTGCAGCCTTTTCAAATGGGATCGGCGGGGTTCTCCAAATCTTTTATTGACTTACCCAGCACATGAAGATAAGGAAATAGAAAATTTCACAACAGAAAGGACCATACCAAAGGGGGAATATTGGTTAGATTTCAAAATTTACAATGAGACTTTTCACAAATTCAGGACCTTGACTAAGGCTCATTCACCTCCCTCCCTTCAACCATCATTATTGCCATCCATCAATTTTCAGGTGTCCTGGCTAGAGAATTACATCACATATTGGGTAAGACAAGTTCAAAAGGAATTACTGGAGGAAATTGCTGATCAAGTCCTTCAAGAGGATAACATTCAAACTCCTGACAACAATTGGAAGGATATCATCAAACAAAGGGACAGGAATGCTACCATTTCTAGCTTGGATGAGGATATCCCGAACATGAAACTTTGTGACCTTATGAATTTTGGTCAAATTGGTCAAAATTCAAAGATCCTTAATTTCGCTAAATCATAGAACCACTTTAGCAAGGAGGATGACATTTTGAAAATCAGACTCTGTGATCTTAAGAATTTACCAAAATCTAGCACCCCAGAGAAAAATAATTATTCTCCAAGATCGGGTTGCAGGAAATCCTCCATAATAAGAAACAAAAGGAATAAGGATTCCACTCTGGAAGCCCTAACAGAATTACCCCTAGTTTCATCTAGAAATAAAGTGAAGGGAGGTTTAATCTCACTGAAACCTTTGAAAAATTCATCAAACCAGAAGTCTATTTCTTCAAGATGGTCAGGAAGGACAAGAAGTATAGAAGAACCAATCCCATCCAAACTCCAAGCTATTTATGATCTATTTGGGACTATTCCATATAGTCATGATACAAATAATACTTCATCACACTCTTTTTTGGAAAAAATGTTGGAAGATGATTATGTGGAAGAGGAGGATAGATTCATGGATGTGGACAATTCAATCCTTCAATCAGAGATAATAGAAAACTCTCAAGGTATGGCAGAATTTGAGAACAGGGAATCAAACTCTAAAACAGAGTTGGAAGGCTCCAATTCTCTGCTAGGAATGATGCAGGTGGATCACAAAATAGTTTTAGATTGTGGATCTAGGAAAAAGAGAGGGAAAGGTAGAAAATCAACTGCTGCTTTAAGAGAAGAAAGGGGAGAGGATCAAGATCAAGCTAAGATCACAGCATATCTAAATGTAGGGAAGGGGAAGTTCCTTCCCAATTCTCAATGAGACTCCTCTCTTGGAATGTTAGGGGTCTAAATGCCCCTAACAAGCAGTGTTTAGTCAAATGCTGCATCTAGATAGCTAAGGTTGATGTCATCTTCTTTCAAGAAACCAAAATGAGTCAAACACAAATAGAAGTCTTCATTAAATCCTTGGGAGATTGGAAAGCTTCAGTTGTTGAGGTAGAAGGGGCCTCAAGGGGTTTAGCAATCATTTGGAATCCCATAACTTCATTGTACTCACATGTCAAGGATACTCAAAGCTGGATGGGGGGAAAAATTAGTAGCACCCAATCAAACCTATCTATATATCTAATTAATGTTTATGGACCTATAACGAGGAGGAGAAAATTGGAGATATGGGATGACATTAGTAATTGGTTCTCTCTTTTTTCGGATTCTAATTTCATTGTGGGAGGTGATTTCAATGCCATCATCCATTCATCAGAGAAAAAGGGGGGGTCACAAAGACTTTCACAATCACAATCAGACTTTCAAGAGTGGCTTCAAAAAGAGGATATGTTCGAAATTGAACTGGATAATGGGGCTTTTACTTGGTCCAATAGAAGATTGGGATTGGATAATATTTCAAAAAAATTGGATAGGTTCCT
Organism: Chamaecyparis obtusa; assembly: GCA_027943335.1. Taxonomy (NCBI): domain Eukaryota; kingdom Viridiplantae; phylum Streptophyta; class Pinopsida; order Cupressales; family Cupressaceae; genus Chamaecyparis; species Chamaecyparis obtusa. Next base: position 240,769 of record BSBK01004794.1, on the reverse strand, counting down.
TTATAAAGGAGACATCGTGTCCTTTCCCTTTGGGTTAAAAGCATCCATTTGCCCCTCCTCAGGATCAGATCACTTTCCCATTTGTCTTGATATGTTAGAAGAAGATAAGCCACTCAAATGTTCTTTTAAATTTGAAAATATGTGGCTTAAAGAAGAAAATTTTTTAGAATGGATTGAAAAATGGTGGACTAAAGTGAAGGTGGAGGGGTCCAAAATGTATTGCTTTGTCACAAAACTCAAATTCATCAAACAAAATTTGCTCATTTGGAATAGAACTCATTTTAAGAATATTTTCTCTTTTAAGGAGGAAATTGAGTCAAAATTAGAAGAGTTACATAATGAGATTATGAAGCAAGGAATGAATCAAGAATTATATTTCAAAGAGAAGGAGTTGCTGAAAGAATTAGAGGATGTGCTTAGTAAGGAGGAAATTTTTTGGAAACAAAAATCAAGAGAATCTTGGTTGGCAGCTGGAGATAAAAATACCAAGTTCTTCCATACCAGTACTAAATGTCACAGGAACACCAACAAGATTCTTCAAATCACTAATCAAGATGGTTCAATTATCTCCACTCAGAAAGAGATCCATCATGAAATAGTATCCTACTTCTCCAAGGTGCTAAACTCTTTAGATATCTCTCCTCTGACAAGTCAACAAGAACTTCTCTGCAATGTGCCTAAGTGGCTCTCAAACTTGGACAACCATATGTTAATGAGGTCATTCACATCTGAGGAAATCCATTAGACCTTATCTTCAATGGCTCTAGATAAAGCTCCAGGACTAGACAGGTTTCCTCCTACTTTCTTCCTCCATTGCTGGCCGCTGATTGGGATGGAACTCACTGAAGCCCTTGAAACAACAATATCATCAGGTAGGTTTCTTACTGAAATCAACAACACTTTTATTTCCCTTATTCCCAAATCAGAAAATGCAAATTCGTTGGATGAATTTAGGCCCATTGCTTTGTGTAATACCATATATAAGATTCTATCCAAGACACTTACAAATAGGCTAAAGGTGATTTTAGATAAAATCATTGGAGAAGAACAAACTAGTTTTGTACCAGGCAGATCTATCTTTGATGGCATTATTATTGCACAAGAGACTATTCATTCCATACAACTCTCCAAAAAACCTAGCATGATCATTAAACTAGATATTAAGAAGGCTTATGACAAGGTGAATTGGAGGTTTCTTTCAAAGTGTATGCAATGCTTTGGATTCTCCAAAGCATGGATAAATCTGATATTCTATTGCATATCAACACCAAAATATTCTATCCTCATTAATGGATCCCCTCATGGCTTCTTTGATGGTTTAAATGGTATTAGACAAGGTGATCCCATATCTCCCTTCCTATACATTATCATGGCAGAAGCTTTAGGGAGGAGCATCATTAATCTTCAATCTCAGGGAAGTATTAGAGGCATCTCAGTCACATCTGCGGTGCCTCCTATTACACATCAGAAATTTGCTGATGATAACCTCCTATTTGGCCTTGGATCAGTTAGAGAAGCATCCACTTTCAGAAGTATCCTAAACAAGTATGCTCTAGCTTCAGGACAATCAGTGAATAAAGATAAATCAGTCATATTTTTCTTTCACACAAAAAAGAGAGTCCAATCAAAGATTGAATCCCTCCTAGCCTTCAAGGTAGGCTCTCTTCCATGCAATTATCTAGGAATCCCCATTGATAAAAGTCTCAAAACCACAAGAGTTTGGAAAACAATAAATGAAAGACTGGATCAAAAATTGGCAAGCTGGAAAGCAAAATTGTTATCATGGGCAGGGAGGATTGTAATGATTAAAGCCACACTTTCAGCCATTCCCATTTACCTCCTCTCCTTCCTATCTTTGTCATCAACAAGATATATGGATATAGTGAAAAAATTGAGGAATTTTTTTTGGCATGGCACTGATCAGAATAGGAAATTCAAATTGATCTCTTGGGAGAATATTTGCAAACCAATTTCTGTAGGGGGTACAGGGATCAAGAATCAGTTATGGTAGAACTCAGCATTAGGGGCTAAATTATATTGGAAGCTCATTAAGAATAAGGACTGCAAATGGGTTAGAATTCTCAAGGGAAAATACCTGGGTTCAGTGGGGATGCAAGAAGTATTTAGGATAAAAAATGCTCCAAGAGGATCCAAAATTTGGAATTTTATTGTAAAATCTAGACATGTCATTGACTTCAATCTTTCTTGGAACATCAGAAGTGGTAGTCTGGCCAAATTTTGGGAAGACTCATGGGGAGGACTTCAAAGCCTCCATTCTATTCCAGGGCTCCAATAGATCATGTAGGTTAGTTAGGGGGTGTGGGGAACAATGCTGAAAGACTAAATCTTTCCTTCTTCATCTTCTCAAGAGGATGGATCTTGGAGATGGAAGGATTTCACAAATATTGGGGCCAATTACCAAGAATTACAGTTGATAAAATCCACTTTACAAAAAAGATCTTTTCTTTTAAAAAATGGCAATGATGAGATTATTTGGTTTGGATCAAAGGATGGTAACTATAAGGTGAAGGAAGGGTATAAATTATTATCACAACATTCTCAAAAATCTACCTCGATCCCCATTCACCTTTGTTGGAACAAAATGTGTTTGCCTAAAGCTGGCACATTCCTTGGGGCAACTTTTCAGGACCATATTCTAACTGTAGAGAAATTCACAAAAATGGGGTTCTTTGGGCCATCTAGATGCACACTATGCCATAATCATGAAGAGAATCTCAATCATTTATTATTCTCTTGTCAGTTTTCAGTGGAGTGTTGGGATTGGTTACACTCAAAACTGAATTGGAAAGCTGCTTCTCCACACGATTTGCAATCACACCTTATTGCTTGGCCATCTCTCTTCAAAGAAAGCTTATGTGGAAACCTTTGGATCATATCCCCATCAATACTTTTATGGGAATTATGGAAGGAAAGGAATAGGAGATTATTCCAAGAGAAAGCATTGAACATGAATCGACTATTAAATAGAATTGAGGCAGCTATAGTGGAGATCATGAATTCCAGGAATCAGACATTCTCAACCATTCCTAAATTTTACACTAGTTGGGATGATAGGATGTTAAAAAGATGGCATGGATTGAAAATGCCTACCATTATTGGTAGAGGCAGCAAGGGCAGCTCTTTCCATAGGTTGACATGTGTCTGGAAATCTCCTTCTCTAGGCTGGGTTAAATTAAATTTTGATGGGGCATCAAGAGGAAATCTGGGTCCTTCTGGGGTGGGTTGTATTATTCATTCAACAGATGGCCAAATTATTGATCAATTAGCCCAGCCATTAGACCCGAACACTAACAATGTAGCAGAAATAAAAGCTCTTTATCACGGTTTGGTTCTAGCCAGAGAATTTAATCTTAATAGAATTGAAATAGAAGGAGATTCAATGATTATTATAAATGCAATAAGGACAAGGTCCATTTCAAATTGGAAACTTCAATCCTATTTAGAAAACATATTAAGCCTGATTTCAAAATTTGAATCTACAACGGCTAATCACATCTACTGCGAAGGTAATGGAAAAGCGGATGAGCTAGCAAATCAGGCAGCAGATGGAATACACATCAGATCAATCTCCAACAGTTGGCTCCCTAGTCAAATCCACCAAAGTTAATGTGTAGAGTACAGCTTCAAAATTGATCACTTTGCAGATAGGAGTTGGATTAGCTGATGGAGGAAGAAACAGAACAACATGGTTTCATCACTTGCACCACTAGCCACTTGTTGTTCTTGATATCACCATGCTCCAGTTTAGATTGTACCTCCTAATATGCAGAAAATCCAAGTGAATTGCTTTGCCCTAGTTCTGACACAGTTTCCATTAGTGAGCTGGATTGATGACGTTTCATGGGTTGCGCTCTTAGTATACAATAGTTATTTGTGTTTCCAAGGTCAGGTTAAGAGCACATATCCTAAAGTGTTGAAACCAGGGAGATATTCATGTTTCAAGGTTTGCTGGAAATAATTCTTTCATGTTGTAGGGTTCCAAATACTGTCTAAGCATAAAACCCTCGATGTTTTTGCATTTCTTTGTTACCTTTGTGTTAATGTGAAAACCCTAGATGTTTTCAACCTCGCACTTCTGCCTTGTTTGTCGACTTTCCCTATTTGTGCAACTGTGACCAGTTGGTGGGACCCCGTTCTTCTCGGTTGTTTGGTGCAGTTAAGGTTCGGTCAGAATCAGTGGTTGTCGCATGTTCGCATGGAAAAGTGGCACAATTTTTACTCTTCACAAAGTTGCGACCGGATGCCACCTATCTTGTGGGGCCCAATTTTTCATGTCCTGTTAGTCACTCAATCTCCAAATAAAAGAAGAATATTCCTTTCCTTCTCACGACTGTGAGTTTTCCTTTGTCGCACAATCTTGTAATGGTGGACCCCACTTCTAAACAGTGGTACGTGTCGACTGGTGTCAGATTTGTGTTGATGTGTCAATTTTCTATTGGTTGCTAAGTGACGTGGGCCCTGGGTCTTCAAAACCTTTTAATCTACAGATAGTGTATAAGCGTAAGGAACATTCTCATGTCATGAGATCATGTGATGTTCATTGATCTGGGATCTGGGCACGAAGGATTAAGGTGGGTCCGCTGTCAGTTTTGTTGAGACGTGTGCACTCTTCATTGGCTGTGAGTGGTGACATGGATGTTCTCGGTGTGCCAGTTGTCGGTGGGACCTATTTTTTAACGGGTTCGCGATCTGTCGCATGATCTCATGAGCTATTTTTATGCTATGCAATCATACGACAAACCCTTTGTGTTGAGTTCACAGCGGCGGCGGTTATGCGGCAAGGTAAAGGGGTGACGTGGTAGAGTGTCGCATGTTCGCATAGCCCTTTTCCTGGCTATGTGATCATGCGACAACTGTTAAGAGAATGTCGCGATTGTAGAGTTGTGAGGTGGGTCCACGGTGCCAATGCTGCTGAGGTGTTAGATTGTGATTGGTTGTTGGCTGGTAATGTGATTGAGGACCTTTCAAAGGGGTTTTGTGACTGTTGACCATGGCTAAGAGACTATGGTTGCATGATCGCAAGGGTTAATAAAGTGCCTTGCGATCATGCAACTAATCTAAAATGTAAACCAGGATTCCTATGGCGGTTAAGTAGATGACCACGCGACTGCACAACTAAAGATAAATGGTTAATTGTTGAGCCTGGGAAAGTAAGGATCTGACGGCAGAGGTGTAAAGTTGATTTGATTTTGATTGCTGGCCGTTGATATGTGTCTGGCATCATAAAGTGACCATTTGTTTTCAAATTTAAATTTCCTGAGAGGGTTTTTCGCCAGAAAGGACTGGTTTTAATTGTTTCTACGGCTAGATTTGATTTGGTTGGTGGTGCTAGTTGTTGCAGACTACTATGGGGGTCTCTGTGGTTGATTACATGATGTTTTTGTACTCAGTGAAGTCTATTTTTGTGCTCAAGGCATGTTGCAGGTGGGGGTACGAATCTGGTCGCATGATCGCAAAAGTGGAAGGGATGCCTTGTGATCATGCGACAAGGCATATGCAACAAGTGTAGTGGCTGGGGCAGATGAGCGGTCGCAGCAAGGACTGGTCGCATGATCTCAAGGAAGGAAAGGATGCCTTGCGATCATGTGACAAGGCATAGAGAGTAGGCCGTAGTAGGTGGGGAAGGTCAACGACAGGACAGGGAAGATTAAAGATGCCCTGCTGGCATCCAAGTGTGCCAACATTAGCTTCCCCCCTTTCGTGATGATTCTAATGAGGATATTGACCGGATATACAACTTCAAATATGATGCCTGGATGGATGGGTTGGGGAGTCTTGATTCTTTAGACAATGAGGAGGAAGATAAGGAGGAAGAGAATGCAGAGCAGGAAGAGGCTGATGAAGAGGAAATGGACAAGGATGACGATGAAATCAAAAGTGAAGTTAATGAAGAAGACCTGGATGCAGAGGACATGGTAGAAGGGAGCTCTAAGACCTCTGAGAATGATACAACATCTCCTTTTCTATAGCTTTGGGGTGTTCTTTCATAGGTCAGAGAAATTTGGAATACAGTAGCTCGGGATACCATAAATCTAAATCTCTATATGCCATTCATTCAAAGCTCAATAGGCTGCTTATCTGCCCAGATCAGGAGTTTTCCAATTTGATCATAAAACTGTAAACAAGCTTATTGTCCAATACAGTTCAACATAGTCATGGACAGCTTTGGATCTCTGAACAAAAGATGGTGGAAGGAGGACACAGTGGCAGTGGTAATAGGGGAAAACAAGGGCATTGGGTATGCAATTGTTCATCAGTTGGTAGAGCATGGGATTTGTGTGATATTGACTGCAAGAGATGAAGAAAGAGGCAAGGCTGCAACCAAGACTCTCAATGAGCAAGGGTTTCATAATGTTGTGTTCCATCAGCTGGATGTGCAGGATGAAAAAAGCATCTAGGCATTTGCTAATTAGATGAAAGAAAAGTATGGGAAGCTGGATATCCTGGTTAATAATGCTGCAATAATAGGACTTGCAATAGGTTATGATATTTTAAAGGCCAACAATGCTGATCCTGCCAAAATATTGGTATGTCCTTTTATCTGACTTCAATCGTTCAACATTTTATTACATTTGAGATCATCTTAATAAGTTTTTAACCTTGTCTTAAAAAAGACTGGAAGCACAGTAGAAGGAATATCTGAGTCTTATGAAAAGGCAAAGGAATGCATTGAGATCAACTACTATGGTACCAAAAGAATGGTGGAAGCTTTTGTGCCCCTTTTGAATGTTGCTAGTGAAGGTGGTGGTAGAATTGTAAATGTATTTTCTTGGTGTGGGGTCTTAGAGGTAAGTTAGTAAATTTAAAATAAAATGTAGTATCTAAAATTTAAGATGTAAGTTTGTGGTGAGTGCTGGAGGCTTGTCGCATGTTCGCATGAGCCAGTTTTGTGTTATGCGATCATGCAACAAGCCCTTTGTGGTAACTTTATGCGGCAACAGTTAATGGTGGTAAAGGGCTATGGTGTGTCGCATGTTCGCATAGCCCTTTTCCTGGCTATGCGATCATGCAACAACTATTGAAAGACGTTGTTGTGGAATTAAAGGTTCGTGTGTCGGGTCTTGCCGATGTGTCCCTTTCTGATTGACCAGCAAGCACTGAGATGGATATGCATCGTGGGTCCCATAGCCAAGGGCAGGTAATGGTGGTGAAGGTTTATGGGGTGTCGCATGTTCGCATAAGCCATTTTCAAACTATGCGATCATGCGACAACCATTAAGGGAATGTCGACATTACGGAGTTAAAGTTGCCAAGCCTGCAAAACATGATGATCTAACGGTGGTGATATAAAGTAGATCTCAATTCAGATGTTGACCGTTGATAGACTGTTGGCGCCTTGAGGATGACCGTTGCATTTCAAGTTCAAATTTGCAGAGGATTTTCACGACAGGAAGTACCAGAATTGATGACTTTAGTAGCGAATTTCAACTGGTTTGGTGACGCAGTTATTGCTGACTGATCCAAGGGGCTTAGTGACCATTTGCAGTGATGATTTGTACCTGGGGGAGTAGGTTTTTGAGCTCAAGATGCTTTTTACAGGCGGTGATTTGTACTGGTTTTCATGGCTATCCCTGGTGTTCTGTACTGAAGAAATTAGAAGTAAATATCGATATCAGCCGATTACTGTTGTTGAAAGTTGAAATGATTTCGTTCTGAACATTAGGCCTTGCAACAATGGGCTTAAAATGATGATAGATACTTTGTTAATTTATGTTTATATTTATATATATAAAAATCCCGGCTTCGACCCTTCATCGATCAAAAAAAAAAAAAATAGTACTCTTTTATGATAGTACTATTTTACAAAAAGTATAAACAAGTTACTATTTTACTAAAGAAATATACTAAAGATAAAAATGAGTACTCTTCTATGATAGCACTATTCTATAGAAATTATAAACAAGTTCATACGACCTTCAAATTCACTTCATACATAGTCAGAGAGAAATTTCCTCACTCTTTCTTTCGCATGTGACCGCCTCGCCATTATACATCAAAAAGATTTTATCCCAATGCATCTTGTCTTGTCCAACCAAAAAAAAGAATCATATTTGCACTCTTTAGCCGCATTTCCTGACTTTTGAGACATTTTACGGTAACAGGAATCCATATAAGTTGTTACATCACTACCTAAACTTTGTGTGGTTTCCTAGGAACACCAATTGTGAGAGGTAAGCAATGCCACTCCAAGCCAAGTCCAATTGAAATAATTGACATTTTTTAATTGTTTATGTACATTTGAATCTACTTTGGCTACTTAGTGGAAGCATCCTAGAAGTTGTGGCACTCATATTTGTAATGCACTCATAGCGGAAGCAACCCACACTCTCTCTAAAGTACCATGTGACTCTCCCATTTAAAAAATAAATAGATTTTAACCCCCATATCGACTCTCCAATTGGCATTGCACCTCTAAATACTTTATTTTGTGCCAAAAATCGCAACACTCAGAGAAAATATCATACAACCTTAACCCTAATATAGTATTCTATAGTTAATGAGTTATACTTCATTAAATTTAAGCATCTAATAAATGAAAACTCTGAGAATATAGATACATTTATAACTATGTAGAAATAAATAAAACACACAACAGTTAGCACTGCACACCTGCACGCTTATCATTTAGGGCATCTTACATTTAATTACACAACCTTTGTCAATTTGGAGCTGTTGATCATGGAGAATTTGATTGTTGTTTAAATCGGGTAGAGGCGGAAATCGACAACACGCACAAATACTATTGCCAAAAATAGTGAAAACACACAACAATTTCCAATGCACACCTGTGTGCTTACGACATCTTACATTTAGTCGTGCAACCTCTATGGGTTTAGAGCCATTGATCTTAGAAAATTTGATCGTTATTTAAATCTGTGTGATACAGAAATGCACAACATGTATGCTAAATGGAGAAAACACACAACATTAACCACTGCGCACCTGCAAGCTTAACATTTACATCTTAGATTTAATTGTGCAACCTTGATAAATTTTGAGTCGTTGATCTTCAAAAAGTAGTGTGGGCTTCAACTACAACTATGACATCGACATAGGTTATATCGATGAGATTCATTGGTGTAGAGTATACTATGGAACACAAGCAAGTCATTGACCCAACAACGAATGTTATGGCGATGAAGATAGAATGGAGTTACATTGGCAAATATGTGAAAACGTATAACCAATCGAAGGAGACAAAAAGTTATGTAACAATAAGCACATCGGTGAGACTTATACCAATAAAGCTCATGGGTACGAGTATGAGATACATGATCAGAAGTATAAGGTTCATTTTGATGAAGAGTGTTTTCGAACTCTCACAAATCACAATAACCTTTCCCATTTCTTTTTCGTTGACGTTATGGTCACTTTCCCGCTGGGTTTTCGATGACTTCGTGGCCAAGCTTACTCTACTAACTTTGGTTAGGGTAACTTTCTGCATGAGTTAATTGTCCCCACGTGGTGCCCATTACACGGTGACTTGCTTCGCTAACTGTGGCTAACATGTCACTACTATATTTAATGTTTGCTTCACACAGTAACATTTTACACCACATTTTACTCTCTTTCACGTGCGGTAAACTTCAGAGTCTCCTTCGCACGATTATGTATATTGTCTCCTTCATGCGGTTAGATTTTTTAGATGGTAATTAATGCATTGGACTAGATAGTTTTATTTTTTTCCGGTGTAATTCTACTTTAGCGTACTTTGTTGCACGTTTGTCAATCAATCAGAAAGCCAAAAAATATGTCATTTGTTGTTTGAGATCCCATGAATGACAATCCGTGTTTTATACCTTTTTATGTATGTAGCCATGTCAAAATTTTGTACGATAGTGCATTCGTTCATGAACATAGCCACGTCCCTCTTTTATAGTGGTACTATTTTACAAAAATTATAAACAAATTATTATTTTACTAAAGAAATATACTAAAGATAAAAATGAGTACTCTTCTATGATAGCGCTATTTTACAGAAATTATAAACAAGTTCATACGACCTTCAAATTCACTTCATACAAAGTCAGAGAGCAATTTCCTCTCTCTTTCTTTAGCATGTGACCGTCCCTCCATTATACAACAAAAAGCTTTTGTGCCAATGCATCTTGTCGTGTCCAACCAAAAAAAAAAATCATTTCTGCCCTCTTTAGCCGCATTTCCTGACTTTTGAGACATTTCATGGTGACAGGAATCCATATAAGTTGTTCCATCACCGCCTAAACTTTGTGCGGTTTCCCAGGAACACCAATCGCGAGAGGTAAGCAATGCCACTCCAAGCCAAGTCCAGCTGAAATAATTGACATTTTTTTATTGTTTATGTACATTTGAATCTACTTTGGCTATTTAGCGGAAGCAGCCCAGAAGTCATGGCACTCATATTTGCAACGCATGATTTCTATGAAAGATCAGAGAAATTCCCCAACAAACTCTAGGTGGGTAATTTACTTTGAAATTTATGGGTTTTCAGAACATCAATTCTATTTCTGTTGTCAAGCAAGTTACAGGGCAGATCACATGAAATTGTGTAGTGTGTACTTTTCTACTGTGGAAACCACCAAGAAATTGGACATTAAGAAGGAAATAAGTGTGAATTTACCTTTCTGGTGCTCCACTTTGAACTTTCTTTAAGTTATATCACATCGCTCCAGCATGTACCAACGATTTGTCAATATTAGTAGGCAGATTCAATTTCGTTGCAGTTGCTTAGAAGGGGCAAATGATCTACCAATTTGAATCGGTTTGCGCCTTTTATAAGTGCGTATGAACTCAACATACCCAGAAAGTAACTCATGGAGAGTATGATGGATAGTTTATTCTGCAAAAACCTGTGCCATAGATTGGATACCCTTGTCAAAGATCTCAATCCTGTAGTTAAGCAGATTTGTGTGTTTGATTCGGAAGCACCCAAACAGCAAAAGGACCCCACATTCCAAATTTTTTTAGGCAACTTCAAAAGAGCTGCTGAATTGGTGAAAATATGTGAGGATGTAAGTCCCCTGAATGTGTTTCTGAGGTGGAGATATGCTTCTCAGATGCTTCAGCTGGAGAAGGACATCAATGACTACATGCGCAACTATATTCCAGCAGCTATGTTGCTGGATATGAAGAAGCTTGCATCAGACCTGAAAGATGCGTGGGATGCACACAGTAAGCTGGTGGAATCAGCAACAGATCCGAGATTGATGATGAATGATACAATTTTCAAACAGGCATCCAAGCTTACCAATGACCCACATGAGAATACTCTCATGCTTAATTGGTCTGAAGGATATGCTGATTACACCGCTAGTTGTAATCCAAGCTGTAAGAGTAGCCCAGAAAAGCCTAAAGTTCTAGTAGGACTAGAGAAATCGATATGTAAATTGAAGGAAATTCTGCTCGACAAGGAGGTGTCAGTTCTTGGTGTGCACTGCATAGGAGGCGGTGGGAAGACAACTCTGTCGTTGGCTCTTTGTGATGATTCTGAAATCAAAGGTGATTGTATTTTGGAATATCTGATTTTGCTAACAGTTCTCCCTAATAAGGGAATTTAATCTTGGAAACCCATATAATACTGAAAACCTAGTTTATAGTGGGTTCTATTCTGTAAAGAGAATTTGTTTTCTAAAGTCATATAGTTGCCTCTAATATTCTTTGAATGCCTCTTTGGCATCAATCTCAAAGCTTTTTCTTCAGCGCTTTGTTATGTTCTTGTTCTCAAATGTATCGTTTAAATTGATCTCTACAATTTTCATTGATCAAGTTTTTGGATGCTGTTTTTGGGTTCTAATCCATATTCTGGGAAGACTGATTTGAACCATTGTTGTTTATGGATATAGAGTTTTTCGGAAACAATGTGGTTTTCATCACGGTTTCACAATCGCCTAATTTAAAGGGCGTTTTAGAGACTATGTGGGAAAAAATTATCCGAACTGGGAGGCCTGAATTTCAGAATGTTGAGGACGCTCATATACAGCTAAAGCAGCAGCTCTTGAGGCAATCCAAGCCAACTCTCGTGGTGTTGGATGATGTCTGGTCTAGAGCAGATCTGGACAAATTGTTGTTTGAAGCAGAAGGATACAAAACCCTTTTGACAACCAGGAATTATTCCATAGTTTCAAAAAGTTCCTCTACTCGTCTTTATCGATTACCATTGCTAGAGCCGAATGATGCCCTATCTCTTTTCTGCTTCTGGGCATTTGGGCAGACTTCAATACCGACTACTGCAAATGAAAATTTAGTTAAGCAGGTAAACTTCTTCAAACAGGGTTTTTACATGTTAGCACTTTGCAGTCCCGTTCACTTAGTTTGGTCATCATTGGATGTTCTATAATGCCATTTAATTTTTCACTGGACTATAAAAGATATTCTAGACATGCTTGTAACAGTAATTTTGTAGGATCACCAAAAAAAATGGTAATTCATCTACATAAATAATATTCAAAACTTGTGAACAAGCCTTTCTCTTCTCATGTGTTTCTAGCATGACATCTATGACTAGAATAAGAGCAAAGATTCTTCCCGTATTTCTACTGACCAATGAATCACAGGTGCAAGCAGAATGTAGGGGCCTACCACTTGCTCTGAAGGTGATTGGGAGTTCCTTGCATGGTGAGCCCCAGCCAATTTGGGAGAGAGCAAAGAACAAGCTCTCGAAAGCAGAACCAATATCAGATTATCATAAAGATGGAGTTCTCAAATGTTTGGAAACTAGTATTGAATTCTTGGATGAAGAAGCAAGGGGATGCTTTCTAGACTTGGGAGCATTTCCTAAGGGCAAAAAAGTCTGTGCAGATGCATTGTTGGACATTTGGGTCTATGTGAGAAAGCTGGAGTGGCAGGATGCCTTTGTCATCTTATTGGAACTTGCTAGTAAAAGCCTCTTGAATTTGACAAGCAATCTAGGGTATTTGCCTATGCTTGTATTTGTTGTTCTCAAGTTGCCTATGCTTGTAATTGTTGTTCTCAAGATTATTGATTTTCATTTGCTACTATTTCCTATCCTGAGCTAACATGGGTGAATTTTCCTAGGAGCCAAGCCATCTCTTATGGAAGTGCCTCAGAGCTATACTTTTTTCAGCATGATGTAATGCGAGACTTGGCTCTTTATCTGGCTTGCCAAGACAGTCTTGTTAATTGCAAGAGGTTGTTTATGCCAAGAAGAGAGAACAATTTACCTGGAAAATGGGAAGAGCTAAGCAATCAAACATCCAAGGCACGAATTGTATCCATTAACACAGGTAAGCTATATCAATGTTCGAGGTCTGCTTGTGAAAAGACCACTTGTGTGTCTAGTGACAAGAGAGTCTTCTGAATAGTTTGGTAGCTGCCCTTATCTTGTTCCAAAGGATCATGTATAATCATTTCTAAGTACCTTCAAAAACAAATATAGTGTTTTGATTGATATCTCTGTTGTGGTTTGTGTACAGGTAGTATGGATGAATGCCAGTGGGGCAAGATGAATTTTCCTGCAGTAGAAGCGTTGGTTTTAGTCTTTGATGCAAGCAAATACTTTCTTCCCAGTTTTATGAGTACGATGAGAAAACTGAAAGTTCTCTCGATAATCAATTGTAATTCAAACAGGGCAACAGTAAATGGTGTAGCTGCTTTATCTTCATCCATTAAGCTCAAGAGTATACGCTTGGAGAGGTTGATTATGCCCCCATTTCAAGAGCTCAGTAAAGTCACATCTTCAAACTTGGAGAAGTTATCTTTGAGTTTATGTGAAGGGCTGGGAAACTTAACCATGTTTAATATTAAGCCTAACATAATTCTTCCTATAATGCAAGATGTTAGCCTGGATCACTGCAGTGATTTAGAGGAGCTACCCGTTGATTACTTCAACATGGCCACTGTTCGAAAGTATTCAATCACTAACTGCCATCTTGTCCACAAGTTACCCGATAATTTTGGGAAGTTTGGCTCTTTGAGAATGTTGAGGTTGTCTGCATGTCCAAGTTTGAAAGAGCTCCCGGCATCTATCTGCAGACTTAAGAAACTAGAATATCTTGATATTTCGTTGTGTGAGTGTTTGGCACAACTTCCAGAATGTATGGGGAGTTTATTGAACTTGAAGGAGATAGACATGAGAGAGTGTTCTCGTTTGAAGAAATTGCCCAAATCTTTTCAAGGTTTGAAAACTTTACTGCATGTTATATGTGATGAGAAGCTTGAAAAAGAATGGATATACATCAAGAGTTCTGCCATCCCAAATCTTACAATTAAAGTGGTTGAAGAAAACTTTAATTTGGATTGGCTTGATGATTGAGCAGTAATAGTCCATATTTTTACTAGTATTATTATCATATTAAACTTCTACTTCTTTTTCTTTTTTTTTTTTGTCATGTTGGGCTTGTATGCTGTGGCTAGCGTGAGTTAAGCATGTTGAGGTAAACCTTTGGTGGAGGGCACCTAGCTTCAGTTAGTAAATATGGTCCGATGTTAAGGTTGTTTGGTGTTTTGAGTCATATTCGATGTAATAAGGTCTTATTGTGAGACCATTTCTTGTTAGTGGGCACCTAGGTTGGCTCATTTAGTCATTGGGATGTAATGATGTACAAGATTGACAAAGTTGCTCATATTGTCAAATTGATGTAATTGGGGTCTAGTGTGAGTGTTTTCATGTTGAGTCTTGTTGAGGGTGGAATAAGGTCTATGAAGACCATTAGTCATGTTTTAAGTCTTATAGAGTCAAATGTGCAAGTTTTTGAACAAATTGTAAAAGTTGCAAGAAAAGTTGTCAAGCAACTTTTCTTACAAAAGCTTGCCAAATTGGTTTTGGTGGTTGTTATACTTCAAATGTTGGTTGGTAACTGTTGGAAAAGGTTATCCAACCATTAATATACCTTGTGGCACCGACCAAGGGGGTTGGTATGTAATTTTTGGGAAGTAATAGTAGTAAACAAAGCATTGATTCCCGTGTTTAACTGAATTTGTGATTGCACCGATCAATTATATGGTTGTGTATTGAACTTTCATGGTCTGAAAATGGTTGTGTTGGATGGAGGGCTGAATCACCTTTCTATTGGTGTTGGTTTCGTAGATTTTCATCAAGTTTTTTGCTTTCGATAGCCTTTTTTACTAAAACTAGTCCAAAAACCCTAGACGTGAAGGTTTGGTGGTTAAAATCATAAATTGAAGGTCATTCCACCGATGGAAAAATCTACAAATTAGTGGAATGGAGACTCTTGTGTGTATTTTATGTTTCATAAGGTTGCATGGGTAGTGGTGAGTACTGGAGGCCAAAATGGTGATGCCTTAGCCTTGATCCTTCATGTTTTGGGCTTGTTACATAGGTAGATCAAGGGTTTGATAAATGGGCAAGTGAATGAGAGTTCCACTCAATGTAAATGATTGACTCAGACTATAAGAAACTTGTTTAAACCATTGGAGTGGAGTTTGTGAGTTTGGGTGGAGAATCCCAAGGCTTGCTTTTGTAAAAGTGGCCTGATTAGGCCTATATGTGCAAATTACCAATCAATTGATGAATGACATGCTCTAAAAGAACCCTACCCAAGGTTTAGGTATGTTGTGGAATGCCCAAAAGGGTATTTAAATTTGTGAGCAGTTAGTGGATATTAGATCTACATCAAAAGTTATGTCAAGAAATGTCATTTAGGAGGACTAATAGGAAATCAGGTTTGTTTGTACGGAATGCCAAACAGGTTGGAAAAATCTAAGTCTCGTGAGTCATTGTTGGTCTATATGTGTTATTTCCACATGGTCTAAGGTGTCCCAAGTGATGGATAAAAGTCTTGAAGCACTGAAGCATCATTGGAGTATTGAGGCCTTATAACATTAATCCATTTTGGAAGAATCTTAAACTTGTCAAGGGTGAGACTGGAATGTTGGTTAAAACCCAAACTGAGATGAGTTAATGTCCCTTTGAAGTCCTAAAATGTCAAGGGTCTACCTTTGAGGGAGAAACTTTCTAATATAGTTGTTTTTGAGTCTTGAGGAAGGAATGAACCCCTTTGTTGTGAAATATGGTATCAATTGCCTAGTTGTTATCCCCTCCCCTGCATCAACCTCATACCTTGGAGTCTTGTCTAATGTGATGTGTTCAATTCCACCCTTGGGAAAATACTATTAAGAATAACACGAGGGATCTAGATGGCTTTACAAAGGAAACACGAGGCTTATCTTTCACCATGAACTATGACAAACAATAGAGGGCTAGAGGTTATGGAAGGCTAAAATTGATTTAAAAATACGGTTAGGCTCAAATGTATAGTCATGTCACAAGTGTCACATGATATGCAAGATTTACAACTAAGGACGAGGTTAGGAAACATCCTTATAGGAATGTTTAAGATTAAGAGGTTTAAGCTTAGATACATGTGTAGGGTATATAATTAGGTTGACTTTTAGATAGGCATCTAGGTTCAATGAATGGTGGGGCAAGGCTTAGCTAGACATGTGAAGGGGATAAGGTGGAACACTTGTCACATGACTACGAATTAACAATAGTACAAAAGTGCCTTTCTAGGGGAGACAAGCCTAATCATGGCCAAGAAGATTTTGATATATAGCTACATAAAAATATAATTTGGGAGACACAAAAATCACCCTAAATACCCTTACCACACTTTGCATTGATGGTTGTTGAGTTTGAGTGCAGTAAGCATGAAGATCGATCACGAAATCCATCATAAAACACAACCCAAGAATGAGTGCTTGACAAAAAGGGGTCTGTAAATCAATAAATGTGGCATGGACTTTGATTTTCCCATAAATTTGTCCCAAAAAGAATTAAAGACCTTTCTAGAGTTTTTTATTGATTGAAATCAAGTGGTTGCATGCATTGTTGTAGCATTAATGGTTTTTTGGGAGTAATTCCTTGATTTTGACTTTTACAAAAAAAAAAGCCCCATCCAGATGTCAATTTGGTCCATTGCGAGGATTAAGGCCCTAGTAAGATATGTAACTTTGGTTGGTATTAGGATCATGTAAAATTTTCACATTCATCGAGACATTATGCAAGTCTGACCAACATCTGGATCTTATAAAGAATTGACCATCATGTGGATATTATTGAGAATCGACTACCTAGGATGTGAATATATAGGACAACATTGTCCACCTTTGCACATGTAGTTTTGTCATCAAGATTCCCACAATGACATGACCATTTTTCTATATTGATTGTTGGTCCTCAAGCATCCATCATGATGCATGCTAAAATGGCATGAATGGAGGAGGGATACTAAAAGTCTGACCTTTGATGATGATGTTAACATGATGTCATCAAGAAATGAATGCAAGGGGGATGTCAGTAGGGGAATTGAGGGATGATGATGTCAACATGATGTCATCAAAGAGATCAAATTTTTAGGGAGACTAGTGATGGAAGAAATTGTAAAAAGCTAAAAGAAAGTTCAAAAATCTGACAAAAAATACTTAAAGAAACTTAATGAAGGGTGTTCTTCAAGAGTCTGAACTTTGGAATAAGTCATACCACATGTTAGAAGAGGATGAAGGGAATAGGGAAGCCAAAACTTTGAAGTATGAAGAAATGACTTAGGTAATTTAAGGGTCTAGTCGTCAGGGGTAAGGGATTAGAGATATGAAGGTGATGCATGGTGAAAATTCACACAAACAAGATATGAAAATTAAATAAGGATTTGACTTAAAATATAAAATAAATCTCAAATAAAATCAATCCACATGTTAACAAGAATAATTAGGATACATCTCCTTCCTCTCAATTTTTTACTATAATATACTTTTCCAATTACATAGTTGTTGTGAATCACCATCATATGACCACATGAGCCTTAATAAACATCTCCAATCTGATATAAATAAAAGATTAACCAAGAGGAAACTACAAGGGATTCATCCCACACTTGAGCTATAACTGCACTCCATTCTATGCCCTTCAATATGCTACTGTCAAACTGAATCCTCCAACTCTTGCCTTCAATCTTATGAAATGTGATTCCATAAATAACTCCTTTTTTTCATGGAATACTGTCATAATGTTGCACAATTCCATAAATTCCACCAATGAAAAATAATGTAAATTATTAATGCAAAATGAGATTTTCTCCAAATACCATGTCCAAATAAGGAGGCCACCATAAAATAATATATATAATACAAGATACTCCACAAGTATTATCATAAGCCAACTCCTCTTACAACTAATCAAACTGGTCAACTATGACAACTTCATAACTCCTAATAATCTGTAGTAAGGTCCATGCATTACCATTTGTCACCTCGATAGCCACCTATGAAGAGATGCTCTTTAAGCATAACAACTATAATATTTTGAGATATTTACTTTCCAATAGCCACCACCACCAATAGCCAAAGTGAAAGATTCCAAGTATATGCTAAGAAGACACTGGTAACACGTGTCAAACTCCTGTCGCTAGATTAAGTCTTAAAGTAGGACTTGGCCAAATGATCTATCAAATATTTTAGGCCTTATTAGATAAATTTTATTCTCCTACAATATTTACACTTAGACTAAAGAAAACATTAAATTAATTATCTTTTTGGTCGGTGCAAGATTACCCTTAGACCATGGGTGCTCCTGCATCAAAAGGAAAGTATTCATAAGGGGGATAAAGGGATGAAAGAAAACAACCAACCAAAAGTTTAAAATTTCTAGCATAGAAAATTTTGCAAAGAAAGATTAGAGGATGACATCAATGTGACATCAAAAAAGGTTTGATTGTGTCATTATGACATCATTAGAGGGATGAATGTGATGTGATGTCAACATGATGTCTATAGGGAGGTGAAAGGTGGATGATGTCAGGGTGACAACATTAAAGGATTGATGATGTCAATAAAGGGATCATACAACGAAAGAAAACATGCAATGCAAAAAAATTACCCTAATGTGGATCTACAAAATTTTCACCTAGATGTGGATATGCAAGAAAACCACTAGCAAGTGGATCTTGCAAAAAATGGCAAGTTGATATGAGTTGGTACCATTAAATCTTTCACAATATGTAACAAGGCTTGAAACTTCCACAAAACATCATGTCACGAGGCTTTGTCCTTTGGATGGATATGTCTAGATTGACCGAAAACCTCCACATATGTAGCAAACTACATAAAACTTGCAAAACCATAGCTTGGTCATTTTTAGGTTAATTTTCTCCAAAGTTAAATAGGAAGTACCAATTTGGGCCTTTTACAAAATAGAAAACTTCAAATGACCTTCACATTTAACCAAATTATGGGATTCTTGAATTTAAGTAACTGACTAAAGTGAAGAGAAGAGGAAGCCACAACTAGAAGCACAATCCATGTGAGATGTCCCATGTAAGACTTCTTAGATCAATTATTACTAATGGACTATAAAGGGGCATGAAATGTTAACAATAATCATTCTCAAGATCACATAATATTTTCC
This sequence comes from Chamaecyparis obtusa, assembly GCA_027943335.1. Lineage (NCBI taxonomy): Eukaryota > Viridiplantae > Streptophyta > Pinopsida > Cupressales > Cupressaceae > Chamaecyparis > Chamaecyparis obtusa. Next base: position 221,388 of record BSBK01004794.1, on the reverse strand, counting down.
TTTATCAATTAATGGTGTAAATTATACAAGTTGTAGGGAATCTAGCAAAAGAGAAAACTCTTGCAATGGGATAGGAAGAAACATTCATTTGATCTACCATATAAGCCTTAGAGGTAGAACCTAAAGTTGTCTTAGAGAGTAACTATGCTTCTTTGCAATTTGTACATTGACTAATACAATGTACAATATGAAAGTTATATACAAATTACTAGCAAAGACAACAAGCTTAATGTTGAAATATGTCATGTATGTATGGTACACTTTGCATGTCAATGTTTTAGTGATAAGTATCATACTCATATGGTTCTAATTGACACATGTTTGATGGATATGTTATTGAATTGGTTGTGTTGAGAAAAAGAATGTGTACCTATGTCTAGGTTGCACGCATTGTAAAAAGTAGTAGGATTTGGAAAGGCTTTTGTTGACACTAATGTCTAGACCCTTAAAGTTGTTTGATATGATTAAAGAGCACACCTCAAGCATCTTATGTTGAATTGCACATAATTGTTGGGATTGGTGCTTGCATATATGTGCACGATGTCATTCTGCCAAAGTCTTCATGCTTGTGTAATACATCTTGGCTTGAATGATGCATTTAAAGGAATATCACAACATGTGATGTCTACATGTTTAGTTAATGTGTAGAAGTACAAGTTGCGGTGAATTACATACACATGGATCAACAAACCTTAAAAATCCATAAACCATAAGAGTCAATGATATATCAACATCAAGAATATAGATCTCTAAGGCCTCATATTCATTGTTGTCTTCTTGATCCTCACAATTCCACCAAATTCACCCACAAACTAAATGCACACATGAAAGGAGTTATGTATGTGGTAAGTTAAAAATAAAAAATAGAATCACTTATATGTAAAATTGTTAGAAATAACTATTTATTGTGCATGTGTGATATTTGGAAAACAAAAAATAGAATCACTTATTTATAATATTCATTATCTAAATAACTATATATTCCAATAAAGCCATTACCACATCACTTTCAGAACTCTACAAAATCAAAAGAAAACATGTAATTGTATTTTGATTGAGTCTACTTAAAAGAAAATAAATACATTTTAAAAAGATTCTCTCAAGAACCTACTTATCCTCCTCATAACAAACAACAATTCCATTCATTTAAATATTACTATTAACACATCTATTATACATTAAAATACATCACAAATTAAACATACCATAATTTAAAAAAATTAAAAAATAACCCTAAAATCCACTACACAAAATTAACATATCCACACATTAAAGTGCAACTGTGAGTGATACCTACCCCACTATATAAATGTTACCTTACAATCCACTACTAAGGAAGGATTCCTAATGGAAGGTACCTTAAGGACAAAACCTTTTAAGATGCAAAGTTATTTTTATGTTCCCCATCGTCCCCTTGATTTGACTTCCATTACCTTCACTTTTTTAATCATTATCTTGTTTAATGCTTGGAAACTACTTTGTGATGTGATTTAAATTTAGCTTTCAATGCTTCAATAATTTTATCCGTTTTGGCCGGTTATAATAAAAAACTAAGTCTCAAATCATTTTTTATTCACAATAGAAAAAAATTGGTTCCCACAATAAAATAAACTATATTAATAATTGAAGGAAAACTATACAATTGAGAGCCCCATTCAATAATCTATTCACAATCAATAAAATATTATCTTGGTTTCATGCGGGTTTCACCGCCGTATTGTTTTTCAATTTGAAGATATATTGCTTGTAAACCATTTTTTAAGGAATTTAAAAAGGGCTGTTTATAAAAAGAAATAAAAAACCACTTTAATTTATATATTTAAAAGTTCACTTCAATATGGTTTAAATTTGACGGTTTACTAGTTTCCAACCTGGTTGTAGCATCCAACGTCTTCAATTAAATTGGATATATTATAAAAGGATATTAAATTATTGTTTTCATTAAAATTAATAAAATATAAATATTTTTATAATAATTGATATTTTTAAAGATATGATTAGGGTTCAATTAAGGAATGCTTTTATAAATTGTTAATTATTTATTATTCAGATATTATAAATTTGTTGTTATATAATATAAAAAGAATAAATGAAGAGATGTCAATAGAAAGAAGAATAAAACAAAAATAAAATATGATAATAATAATAAAAATAATAGTATGAACAATCTATTATAAATCCGACAATATAAAAACATAAATATACAATCATGTTCTAATATTCAAAACCTAGATACATCACATAAAAAACACATCAATTTAGGGTCATAGAATGTTTATACCTTTAACAACATCTAAACCCATGTCTTGTTCACATATTTGAGCTTAGAGACAACCTCTTTGTAGTCCATGAGGCATGTAAACACATATATCTCCTTTAAAGTCTCACCTATATGAAAAATATGGCAATTATTTGAATAACTATTATATCAGCCATGTATAAATATCTTTAAAACCTCTAATTTTAAATTGAGGGACTTGTCTTTTTATCTATATGTCAATTTTGTATTATTGCAACCATGATAGCTAGATATGAACTTGTGGTCATCTTTAGCTATCTATGTGCAAGTTGTATTCACTGATTTTGAGTTGGAAGCAAGTTCTTTGAGTTTAAAGGGCATATAGGTACATCTACATTAAAGGTATCAACATCTTTGAAACCTAAATTGTAAAAATAAAATCGTGGAAGGTATGTTCCACTATTTTTATTTATTTTTGGCAAAAAGTGATGAGAACTTACATAATTTATTAATAAAAATTAGTTCAGAGGGCTCCTTAGAAAAAGAACTAGAAAGAAAACTCTGATTCCTGGCCCGAGTACAAGATCTTATTATCATCATGAAATGTGACCTAGTTCAAAATAGATCCAAGTTAAAATTCTAATGCCCACATAACTTAAAAAGCCCACTTGATTACAATTAGGCATATTGACAATTGCCTCGTCGATGAGCACATCTATGCCAATGAGTCCATCAATGAAACCTTCCCCAATGACCCCCGCTGATGATGCATCAATATAGATCTAACCAATGGCCACATCGGCCGTGGGTAAGACCAGAATTCCCTTGGACCGATGGACCATGCCATGTCGATGGCCCCATCGAAGTACATCTTGCCGCTGGACCTCCCCACTAGAGACCAAATCCCCTATGTGCCGCTAATGACCCCTTGGCCAATGAGCTCCATCGGAGAGACCTCTGTCGTTAAGCCTTCTTGTTGTGTGCTGGTGTAAATCTTACCAATGGCCACATTGGCCATCAACAAGATAGGAATTCACCTTTACCGTTGGACATTCCATTGCCAATGACCCCCATTGGGGAAATTCTCTCTGATTTGTCTCTCCCACTGTGCATCAACATGGGATACATGGATGACCTCATCGGCCACTGACATAACCCAAATTGCATAGTGTCGCTCAACCATACTTCTCTGATGCCAGTGTCTATGCAGTGGACAAATCCCACCTGATTTGACCATTTACATGCATTTATTAATTAAATTGAAAACCATAAACAACTGCTGCGTGAATTTAAATTTAATTAATAAATGCAATTAAATGGTCAAATCAAGTGGGATTTGTCGGCTGCATAGACGTTGGCCTTCTCTGACGAGGTTCATAGAGCCCAAAATGACATCATAAAATGTCGAGATCCCAACTATGCAAAAATGTGTGATGGACATGACAATAATGACAATAAATGCAACGGATGATGATGATACAATATGGAATGACTATAATTTGGTAGGAGTGTCGAGACTAATCAAATCCTGAAGTCGGGTATGCTCCACTATTATATTTAATCCCTAGCTAATAAATCTTAAAAATCTAAGACATGACAACTACGTGTTTAATCATTCATAATTTTAGGTTACTTCCTACCTTCCATAAGAAAAAATAAATAAAAATTTGGTGTATAAAGTTTCTACAAAATATTTTTTAAGGTTGAAAATATTGGAGTCTATAAAGAGACCTCATGAACTGTATAATAAGGAATGATCTTGAGTGAACCAAATACTCTCTATGGAAATTCCCTAGTGTTCCAAAATATTTTGAATAAATTATTTAGTCAACTCTAGTGGATCTGGAACATGGAAAAAATAAAGGAATATAAACAAAATGAATCACATCTAATAAGTGTAACCTTTTACTTTGTTTTTCTTTACTCCTTTGATTGAGTAGAAATGGAGTGCACCTAATGCTCCAATTCTTGTGCTCTTTGCATGATGTATGGTGAGGGAATGTGATTACTTAGTATACCATCAACATGATTATAGAATAAGGATGATTGATTAATAAAATGGTGTGATGATAGTATGACTTGGTAGGTGATCAAATAGATAGCATAAGTATATTATGGAAGTGAATAATGAAAATAGTAGGGGATGTCTTTAATTTATATTTTATAAAAGAGAAAAACCAATGACCAAGATACAAAGTTGGAGACATAGGATTTGAGGAAACTGGAGGCACGAGATGAAGTTTGTAGTCATGTGCCACATAAGGCATAAAAGCTAAGAATGCTCACATATGTGTAAGCAACAAAGTAAGAATAATTGGTTGTCATTGCACCAAAAGATTGACCTATTAATGTCCAACACAACCACTTGACTTATAGAACATAGAAGGTAGCTAAGCCATGTTGCAAACCCAAGTGTTGTGTTGTACAAGATAAGGAGACCAAGGGCACACACCTTGCAACAATCTCTTGCAGTGCAAGCACAAGGTTTGAACACATGACCTAGGCTCTTATACCAATTTTTGGTTGTTAATGCACGAAAAGATCAACCTGTTAATACCCAATACAACCACTTGACTTATAGAACATGGGAGGCAGTTAAGCCATGTTGTGAACCTAACTGTCGTCTTGCACAACATAAGGAGACCAAGCCCGTGCACACTTTGCAACAAGAATGAGTCAAATGGTAAAAGCTTGATTTGGAGGCTTAGCATGCACTTCCAAAATAGCATGGTCACACATGTGTGAGAAAGGTGTGCATAAAGTTGGCATGCTCATATATGTTGGAGCATGCAAGGGTTGAGGTGGAAGTCAAAGATGCTTATAAGAGCGCATGTTCACATGTGTGAGATAAAGAGGCATCCTTACACATGTAGAAGCATTAGAGATGGGACACATGTCAAATGATGGTCCTATTTTAGATTTTGATTAATGTAGATGGATTTAATGGATAAGATTTGTATCATCTTAAAATGGAAGCACTTTCCTGTTAACAGCGTTTAGCCCTCTAAGTAAGTGGTTTGGGGTCATGTCAAGCACCGTGAATTGGTATTTGCATGAATCTGGCTGTTTCCCCCTATTCTGCTCCTCTCTCCCTGTTTCCAGCCTCTTTCTGATGACTTTCTCTGAGAAACTAAAGATTTTGACTTTCTGGGTCAATGACGGCCTGATGGGTCAAGGTCGAGCTTGACCTTGACCTAGGTCATAGTCGACCTCGACTCTGACCTAGAGAAGAGTTGACCTCAACCTTGACCCCAGGTCCAATTTTCAAGTTCCATAGTTTCAGGATGTTGGGCTTCAGAAAGTTTTATTTTCCCGCTTCCAGGTTGGCTGTTTCAGGTTTCAGAATGGTAAACTCTTAAATTGCATTTAATCTGTTGGCATTAAGCATGATTGTCATTAGTGACAACACTTATTCTGAATAGAACATATCGAGCAGAATAGAACATACCGAGCAGAACAAAGCATACCGAGCAGAATAGTGCATACCAAGCAGAACAGTGCATACCGAGTAGAACAGAGCATACTGAGCAGAAAATAGCATACCGAGAAAAACAGAGCATACCAAGCAGAACAGAGCTTACCGAGCAAAGCTTACCGAGTAGAACAGTGCATACTGAGCTCGCAAAGTTTCATAGTGTTTACCGTGTGCTGCACGGTTAAACAGGAAATTCAGTTTCTACCAAGTAACACTGTATCTACCGAGTCTCCAGTATTTACTGAGTTTGAAACTACGACTGAGTGGTTAGTATGGACCGAGCTTCCACTTCTACCGAGTGCATGATGATGCCGAGTAACGTAGTGGACGCCGAGTATCAGAAAGTCACCGAGTTAGTTTGCAGTAACCGTGTAACTATATTTGGGCCGACTCAGTAATATTTGTGTTTACCTGTTTAAGAGCCGACTTTGTAATTGCTTTGGAATTAACTTAGAATGATATATAAACAATGTTTTATCAAAAAGGAAGAATGATGAGAAGAAAAAGAAAAGAAAAAGACAGAGATAAGTGAATTACAAAGGGCTACAATAGTATATGAAGCAGCAAAGACTTATCCATCACAGAAGGTGATCAGTACATCAGATAATCTCAATCAGCAAGAACAGTTGCAAGTAGGAGATCTACTGTTTCATCCTAACAGGTGAATCAACTTGAAATCCTTTAACCGGGTAGACTTAACAGTCTTTGTAAAAATCTCTTAACCAAGTGCATACTTCATTGTATGTTTGTAAATCCTCTAACAAGGTGGACCTAGCAGTCCTTATTGCTCCTAACAGGGCAGATCATCAGAAGTGATCATTGTAAGCCTTAACCGACAAACTTCATACTGCAGTATTGAAGTTTTGTGGGTATCATTCCCACCCCAGTTTTACTTTCTATTTGGAAGGTTTCTAGGTCACCAAATCTGTGTGTTCAAAGTGTTATGAATGTTTATTCTTTCTGTTACTCATGCATGCAGTCAGATTATCAATCTAATCTAAATCTATTAAAATTTTTATGTTACTGATTCACCCCTCCCCTCTCAGCAACCTAGTTAATCTTGAATATTTCTAACAATTGGTATTAGAGCTCAGTGGATCTCAGAATAAAGTTTGACAGCTTGAGAAAATATTTAGGACAATGGAGATATTCAGATTGAACAAAGTAATTGAGAATGAAAAGCTAGATCTGGAAATGGCCCTGACTCAACTCAAAGAAGCAAAAGAGCATCTTTCCCTTTCTCTAAAAAGAAGGATGGAACTTGCAAATCGGACCAATGACCACTAGTATGTTGAAGAAAAGATTGAAGAATTTTTCCCTTCAAGTAGCTCAGATGAAGCAAACAATGCAATCAAAGAACTTCTAGAAAAGAGTAGATCTCTGCAAGAAGAAGTGAGAAAATTGAAAAGAGAACAGGAAATTCAGTCAACAAGATTTTGTGAAGTCTTGGAATAGAGAAACAAGATGAAAGATGAAATAGATGGAAAGAAGAATGAAATCCAGAATAAAATCCTTCAGCTAGAAAATCTAATTGATCAAATCTCCAATGCAAATGAAGAAATCTTGACTCTGAGATCAGAAAATGAAAATATGAGAGAAGAGCTGAGATCTGAAAAGCAAATCAATTTAAGAGTAATGAGTGAGCTAGATGCTGAAAGACAAATCAATGAAAGAATGTTGAAATCTCAAGAAGATATGAATCAGGTGTATGAACGAAACCTTCATAGGCAAAAAGGAAAAGCAGGACTTGGATACAAAGAGGAAGGTGAATCCTCCAAACAAGGTACTCAAAAGAATCAGAAACCTACCTATAATCACTGTGGCAAATTTGGTCATACTTCAAACAAATGTTGGAGCAATGGAAAAACAAAATTCAATGGAAAATGCTACAATTGCAATCAGCTTGGTCATAAAGCAAATGAATGCAAGGAGAAACCAAGATTTAAAGGCAAATGTCACAAATGTAGCAAACAAGGTCATAAGGCATCAGAATGCAGAACTAAAACACCCAATCCAGTGGAACAAATTATTAAAGCAATGTTTGGTTGGAACTACAACACTTGGTGTAGATGTCATTACTGTGGAGAATATGGACACATTGGCATGAATTGTGTAAGGCACCATTTGAGAAAAAGGGATTCTACCATAAGATGTTATAAATGCACTAAACTTGGTCACATAGCTAAAAATTGCATGAATGCTGGCGAAGTTGAAGATAGATAGAAGGAAAAAGCAAATAACATTAGGAAGCATATGAAACAGAAGTGGATTCCTAAACCTACCAAGCAAACCAATCCTGAAGTCACTCATGAAGGAAGTGGCTCTATGAACTCTAACTAGTCTCCAAGAAAGCACTAGAACTGTATCTTCATAGACATATTCCAAAATAGTTCCTAAACTGAAAGGAAGATAGATCCAAATCAGTATGCAAGATACAGCAGGATCACAAGAAGGTCGTCATCAGTTACCACCGAGCAGGTCGAGAGTAACCTAACTTCCTTTGGTTACCGAGTAAGGTCGGAGAAGCATGAACTCATATGATCGCCGAGTTGTGGAGTCTTCACCGAGCAATTAATTCATAGTGGATGACAGCCTGTCTAATTCAAACCCTAATTCATACTGAGCATTAATGGCAAAATTTTAACAAAAGGAGTGAAATCAAGTTCATTATTCACCGCGAACAAAAGCTCCTAGTGCAATCAAGCGTTTTGAAGCATATTTCAGCAAGATATTCTCTTTCCTCGAAGAATTTACTGTGTTCACCAAGCTACCATGGCATCATCCAGCACTAGAGTGAAGAAAGGTTCAGAAATGTTGGTTCATGGAGAATGGAAAGCACCAGATTTCAAGCTAGTACCCGCAGTTGCCGGAACCCTAGACCTGAGTGGAGCTCAATCTCGGATCCCTCCTAAGGTACTCCTTATTAACAATATTTGCAATCATTTCAAGTGTACAATTCAAGAGCTTGGAACCCTAGAGATAGATACTATTCATGAGGAACTGTGTGTGGATGGTGTTCTCAAACCGGAGCATCAACATTTGGAAGATAAGGGTTTAGTTCACATCACACACTTGCCTCAGAGCTTTCAAATAAAATGGGTCAGATATATTCTCAGTCGAGTACATGAAGGTAAAATATGGCTTGAGCAACCAGTAGAGATTATGAAGAAGATGATTCACCGAATCACTGGTCTTCCCATGCTCAACAAGGCAAAATCTACAAAAACCCTAGGTCGGACGGAACTGGAAGAGAAAACCCTAGCCGAGTGGGACGGTAGAGGTATGAAGATAAGTAGAATTACTGATGCAGAATTGAAGTTTGGTATACATATTGTAGCTCACAAGATATATAGTTCAAGTCGGCAGAACAATGTTCCGTGTGAAGCAGTTGACCTAGCATATAAAATTGTAAAGAACAACCTATCATTTGACCTGGCAGATCTTTTGTTGAAACAGTTCAACAAGAACATGGAGAGCATCCAAACCTCAAAGAACAATCCATGTAAGTTTGGTTCACTGTTGGTTTGTTTATTTTTCTATGCTCAAAAGTTTTTCCCATCAAAAGGCACGGTAGTATGGAGAAAAGATGTGCCGGTTCTTTATCAGATGAATGAATACATTTCAGAAATGGGTGACAATTTTGAAAGCATCATGGATAACTATTTTGAATCATTTAAAGAGAAAATGAACAATAGATTCTGGATTCCACAGAAGTTGGTGGAAGATTACAAAGATGATATTTGTTTCATGGTGGTCTGTGATAATCTGTATATTAAAGTAGCAAAACCAAGGATTGTACATGTGAAACCTCTTCCCTATGAGGTAAATATTGATGAAACCAAGGATATTATTGAAGCCCTAATTAATCAACCTGTCAATCCCAAGGCACCATATTTTGGGACATATGAAGAAGCTAAGGAAAGAATTGAGCTTAACATAAAGCTTCCACAGGCGGTTAACAAAGGAAGAAAGATGTTGGCCAAAATACAAGCTAGCACACCTTCAATGTTAACCGAGGAAAAAGAATAGGACCTTGAAGAAGAAGAAGAGAAAAAGGATGAGGAGGAAGAAGAACAAGAACCAGCAAAGAAGAAAGGAAAGGTAATTATAACCAAGGCACCCAAGCAACCCTCTGCAGTATTTATAAGAAGGAGTGTAAGAGGCAAGGCAGGGAAAGACATCAAAGATATAGTATTCAAAAGGCCCCCTCCTACACTAAAAGAAAAGATCAAGGATTTGAGAGAAGGATCTGGAATTGCAAACTTCAAAACTCTCAAATATGAAATCAGATCTGAGGAAGAGCAGCAGGAAATTGAAGATGCTGTTATTGAGAAGATAGGAAAATGGAAATACTCACCTGAAGAGATAGCTTCTCAAATCCTAGGAAGTCTACTAAGTAAAATAAAGTTGAGATGGTCTAATGCAAGGCAAACTATCAAGGACATCTATGCTCAAACCTTGAGGCAATTAATGCCAAGTTTGAAAAATGCTGAAATTAATAAGGCATTAATAGATAATGAAAATAAGATGACACTCAAATTCAACAGTTGTTTGATTCTGATCAAAGATATTGAGTCGGTTGTGAAGAGTGCCACTGCAACATGGAAAAACATCTACAATCTTCACAAACTGAGTACCGAAACTATGATAATCAAGGATATTGATGATGATAGTGATGAACATGAAGAAGATACCGAGGTAGACAAGCAAAGTGATGAGGAAGATAATATTGTTCGGATAGCTGCAGAAGTCATTGCCTCGCTTCCTCACTCTCCAGCAAAATTTGCTACACCTAGCACGGAGATAACTTCAAGTATGATTGTGACAACTTCCACAGATACATCAAATGTCAAATCATCACTTGCACAACTCAATGTACCATCAACAGAAATGGCTACCACCTCTTTTACCAAGTTGTAGTCTCCTGTATCTACTTCAGTACCTACTTCCATATCAAGTTTTCCAGTAGTAAGTACTTCAGTTTTGGATACTTCAGCAAGTACTTCAATTTTTGATTCTACAATTGTGAATACTTCAGTTTTGAGCCCTTCAAGTACACCAGTCGGTAGTTTATCATTTTTCACAGCTAGTCCTACATTGTCCACAATAACTTCTACAAAGGCATATAGTGCAATAATAGTTGATCCAAAGGCTCAACCGAGTACAAGATTTTTGAGTAAGAATGTAGAAGAGGATATAGACTTAGATGAGGAGATAGAGATTCCAAAATTAGACTTTGCAAATCTTACAGTGGACCAAATGCAAAACATTGGTGAACTCCTCCAGAAGAAAGCAAAGCAGAAGAAATTAAAAGAAGAAAGGGACAAAGAATATAAAATTATTGAGGATGCAAAGGATATTTTGTCGGAAGCATTAGGTATTAAAGTTGATTCCTCTCAACATATTTTGTTGCAGTTAGCTGAGGCAATAAACAAGTTTCATGAGGATTCCTCTACGTCAAAAAAGATTATTGAGAAAGCCGAGAAGAAATTTGACAATAAAGTGCTTGAGCATGTTGCTCAGCATATAGCTATTAATCAGGCATAATTATCTTTAGTTTTGACAGATATTGAGTCCTCCTACTCCAATGTTACCTCACTTTTTGCTAAATTATGTAATGTTGCCAAGTTCACTAAGGAAGTCAAGGATAAACTGAATAAGATGGATGAAGATCTGAAGGACAGTGTATAGAAGTTGCAACTTGAACCTAGTTCAAGCTCTGCACATCATATGAAAATCACATTCCTATCAAACAGGCAGTCGAAACTGTTAAAAGAGGATACAAAGATCCGGTCAACACTGCTAGATATTCAGAACATGATCCTTCCCATCATGGACATAATGCAAAAACACATTGTTCACTCAAAAGCATTACTCCATGACAATCAATTTTCCATTGCAGATCACATGATTGAACTCTCTGCAGAAGTCCAAATTGCACTCCAAACATGCAAGATTCTGCAAGAGAATTGGGACAGAACTTTGGCACTAATCTTAAAGGTACATTCTGATTTTCTTTCACATTTTGGATTCTCCCTATAAAATACTTGTATATACACCTTTCGCATTATTGTCAAAAAGGGGGAGAAAGTGTATGTATAAGAGAAAGTGTATGTATAAGAGAAAGTGTATGTATACGAGAAAGTGTATAAGATTAAGGTGTGCAATACGAAAGGGGGAGAAATATATAAACAATAGTTTGACAAAGATAAATTTTAAAAAATCAAAAAAAGATTCAGCATGATCCGTGTATATAAGTTTTTGTCACTAATGCCAAAGGGGGAGATTGTTGGCATTAAGCATGATTGTCATTAGTGAAAACACTTATTCTGAACAGAACATACCGAGTAGAACAGAACATATCAAGCAGAACAGAACATACCAAGCAGAACAGAGCATACTAAGCAGAACAGTGCATACCGAGCAAAATAGTGCATACCGAGCAGAAAAGAGCATACCGAGCAAAATAGAGCATACCAAGTAGAACAGAGCATACCAAGCAGAATAGAGCTTATCAAGCAAAGCTTACCGAGCAGAACAGTGCATACCGAGCTCGCAAAGTTTCATAGTGTTTACCGAGTGCTGCACGGTTAAACAGGAAATTCAGTTTCTACCGAGTAACACTGTATCTACTGAGTCTCCAGTATTTACCGAGTTTGAAACTACGACCGAGTGGTTAGTATGGACCAAGCTTCCACTTCTACTGAGTGCATGATGATGCCGAGTAACGCAGTGGACACCGAGTATCAGAAAGTCACCGAGTTAGTTTGCAGTAACCGTGTAACTATATTTGGGCCGACTCAGTAATATTTGTGTTTACCTGTTTAAGAGCCGACTTTGTAATTGCTTTGGAATTAACTTAGAATGATATATAAACAATATTTTATCAAAAATGAAGAATGATGAGAAGAAAAAGAAAAGAAAAAGACAGAGATAAGAGAATTACAAAGGGCTATAGCAGTATATGAAGCAACAAAGACTTATCCATCACAGAAGGTGATCAGTACACCAGAGAATCTCAATCAGCAAAAATAGTTGCAAGTAAGAGATCTACTGTTTCATCCTAACAGGTGAATCAGCTTGAAATCCTTTAACTGGGTAGACTTAACAGTCTTTGTAAAAATCTCTTAACCGAGTGCATACTTCATCGTATGTTTGTAAATCCTCTAACAAGGTGGACCTAGCAGTCCTTATTGCTCCTAATAGGGCAGATCATCAGAAGTGTTCATTGTAAGCCTTAACCGGCAAACTTTGTATTGCAGTATTGAAGTTTTGTGGGTATCATCCCCACCCCAATTTTACTTTCTATTTGGAAGGTTTCGGGGTCACCAAATCTATGTGTTCAAAGTGTTATGAATGTTTATTATTTCTATTAATCATGCATGCAGTTAGATTATCAATCTAATCTAAATCTATTAAAAGTTTTATGTTACTGATTCACCCCTCCCCTCTCAGTAACCTAGTTAATCTTGAATATTTCCAACATTAATCTAGGTCCATTTCTAGAGGTTAATTGGGATTTAATTCTCCAATGTCAGCCTTCTCTAGGAGTTTGTGCCATAGATCACTATAAAAAAATGCCTTCCTCTCTCAGTTATCCATCAATTATATTTCATGAGCATCCATCAAGTTTTGACATCAAGTTTTGAGATCAAATCTTGAACCAAGTAGTTTCATGACCTCTTCTCCATATTTATCAAGCAAGCATTCTCAAGCAAGGAAACATTCAAGCAATCATCCATTCAAGCATTCAAGTTCTCCTTTGAAGATCAAGGATTCAAGCATTCAAGCCTTTGAAGGGATCTAGTTCAAGCATTCAAGATTCATCATTCAAACCCTAGATCTGTCCATCATGGTGGTGTGATCTTCCTTCAAGATCCATTGTTCATCTTCAAGATCCATTCATTCTTCCCTCAAGGTGGATTCCAAGCATACAATCATGGAGGTTTTGATTTACATTTTTTAATGTTATGTTCAAGCTTTCATACCAGCATACTTGTTTTCATTTTAAATACAATTGCATATCTATTGAATATCATAGCTTCATCGTTAGATCTACTTCTACTACTTGATAGCATTCTCTATTTCAATTTCATTATTAAGGTTGATTCCAAATTGGGGTTTGAATAAGGAAAAGCCCTCATCCAAACAACAAAACCATTTTTCTTATAGGTACAGGTACAAGATGATGAATTGTAGTTTAGATCTGGATACCCTTTTCGTCAAACTTTCAGGATCTGCGGACAAAATTTCTATCGGAGCTGTTTTGGGTCAGGGATGACCTTTAGTGAGGGGTAAGATTGTGCCCCGCTATCTGGGTCAAAGTTGACCTAACCTAAGAAGGACAAAATTTTTCTGGGTTTTCTTTGTCTCAGCATTTCCAGTCCAAAGTAGGTTGCAGAATATCCTAAAACTGAACACAGACATTAGAAAGTAGTGATTTCTGCATCAGCCTCTTTTCAAGATAAGTATTCCTATTTTATTTAGTTTGTATGTCCATAACATTTTCCATCACATATATTTCACAATTCACATTCATCCCCTATCCCTATTCTGTCCTATTCATAATGGTGAATCCATTTCACCATTATTCATTTTGGTGAACCCGACAAGCTTACCCCTTTTCTTTTGTGGATTTAGATGCCCTTATTGTGTTAGATTTCCCTTTTATGTTACAATTCTTTATTTTTTGGTGTTAGGTCTTTTCTTTTCTTGCATCAAGATTAGATTTATTTAATGCTCTTGCATTTTAATTCAAAAATACAAAAAAATCTATATCTCCAACAAAATCCAAAAATATTTCTTGCATTTTATTTACTATGAAGATTGTTAAGATGCTTTGGTGTGTAATTATGTTCTTTATTACCCTTCTTTTAGCATCTCTTTACCATACTTATGATGTTTATGAGAGTATCATTCACTTCATTATGTTGATGATCCTTCATTTTGCACTCGCCTATGCTTTTATGAAATTGACTGATAATAGTCTTCTTACTTTCAAAACTTTCATTAAAGATTTATGTGGTAGCCTTATTACTCTTTTGGATTATGTAAATAATTGGGTAGATGATACACCATCTCCTAATCTTCCTAATCCTAATCGCATCATTCCTAATTTGATGCCTAATCTTCCTATTTCGATGCCTAATTCTCCATCTACTATCTCTAGTTCTTCCCGTACTTATGATGGGATTCAAGCTATAGTTCATGATGCAGATGTGCAAGAGTTCTTTGATTTACCTTCTCCTCTGATTCATGATGATATTAAAGGAAAGGGTAAATAAAATTCTTCAAAACCTATTATCCCAGCTTATACAACCTTTACTCATGAGCATGATAAACAATCACCTCCTATAGAAGCTTTACATAATATATACACTACAGGATTCAATATGATGATTAAACGAGGTTATAGAGGTTTAGGGCTAGGAGTTAATGAGCATGGTATCAAGTATCCAATTCATATACCCCCTAAACATGATGTGCATGGTTTTGGCTATTTACAATCTCAAATCAAGGTAGGTGATGTTGATCATAGTCCTCCTCTTCATGTTCTTCTACCTACACCTATCCTAGATAACACTGATATTCGTCAAGATGTAGCTAAGAGGGTGTATGTTCAATTAATGAATTTCAACAAAGAAATCTTTAAACCTATGTTGAAAGATGCTTTAACCAAGTATAAATGTCCTTTTCATTATAGTAATACACATTTACTTGCTGATTGTAAGCATTTCAAGATATATGTTAGGGAAAGAGCTGCTTTAGGAATTATGTCTCATTCTTGTGCAGTTTTACAATTCCTTCATAATTTTGATGTAGGGGATACCCCTCATTATGATATAATATAGATTTCTTCTCCTCTTGTCTATGGATTGGGGGGCAAGAGGTGTATTTTCATCCAGTCTCTTAGGATCTATTAGGCTTTTAGCATATATTGTATCTTGAGCTTAATTGGTATTCTTTCTTTCCTATCTCTCTATGGTTTTGTATTATGTTCATAATCATCCATAGATTCTATACTCAAGATATATTTTCTAAGGTATGCCTTTCTTTTCATCCTTGGGGGGCAAGGTTCCTTTTTCTTTCTCTTTGTCTAGGGATCTGCTTTCCTTAGCTTTGTGGTATTTGTTTATTTGGAAACATTATTTCATTATACGGACCGATGTTTTGACTATGGACATCCCTCTTATATGAGAGGTTGTTGTCCTAAGTCATCACCTCTTCTTTATTTTGCAAATTATGTTTATTATAAACTCTTACCCTTGCTTTGGTGTTAGAGTTTTTTCTCTCATTTCAAGGATTCCTCTTCCTCTTGATTGCAGGGGGCTAGATGATTGAATCTTTGTTTCTTTTTGAAAGCTGATTTTTTTATCTAAAATCACTCCTCTATGGTGGGGGTCTTGTTGATAAGATCTTTTTCTCTTTGAGGATCCTTTTTCCATAAGTGATATATCCTTTTCACAATTATCTATACTCCTAGATGTAGGGGTTAATACCCTTTGCTAAGAATGTAGTGTACATTATTGTTAAACATGATATCTCCTTATATTGTGAAGTAGGTATCCTCTTTCTCTTCCTTATCATGTCTAGTAGATAGCCATGATAAGGAGGGGGGCATATGTAGGGTCTCCCTTGTACTATAGTTTTTTAAATTTTTATGCTAAATCCTCTGAAGGTAACGCACATAAGTTGCTAAATCTTGAAGAGCCACACATTTTTCAATTTTTCAATATGCTAAATCCTCTGAAGGTGATGCACATAAGTTTCTAAATCTTGAAGGGACACACATTTTTCAACTTTTTATATGCTAAATCCTCAGAAGGTAACACACATAGGTTGCTAAATCCTGAAGAGACACGTATTTTTCAATTTTCAAGTATGCTAAATCTTCTGAAGGTAACACACTTAAGTTGCTAAATCCTAAGGAGACACACATTTCATATTCATAGTGATACAAGAAGGTGGATCTATGGGTATTCCAAAAGCCATCAGAAGACACATTACAATTTCAAAGCACAATTTATGGGTGAACTATCAAATTTGGCCACCTATTTGGCTCTCCCTCCTTGGTGATTCATGGTAAGGTGGGCATCTTATTGGGTGAGGTAATCACTTTCTCTTTTCTCTCTTTTCTCTTTCATGCTAGTAGGATTGGATCATGAAGCTATGTTATTTATAGTGTTTCTCTTGTCTTTCATATGTAATCATTTATGCTTTTATGATAGCTTTCTGAATATGATATTAGTATAGGAAGCATTTCTTAACAAAGTTTCCTTTACTAGTTGATTTGGGTCTTTTAGTTTTCTCTTTGTTTTTGTACCCTTGTGTGTGTATGTTGAGTTAGAATCCTTAGCCTAGGGGCTTGTGTCCTTAAGATAAAGTGTTATTTTATCTCATTGTGAATCTACTTGGCTCTCTTCTTTCTTCTCCTTTACCAAGAGTTTTCATTGAATCCATACTCTTGCTAAAGTGGGGGCTTAATGTATCATCTTAAAATGGAAGGACTTCCATGTTAAGAGTGTTTAGCCCTCTGAGTAAGTGGTTTGGAGTCATTTCAAGTGTCGTGAATTGGTCTTTACATGAATTTGGATCTTTCCCCCTTGTTCTGCTTCTCTCTCCCTATTTTCAGCCTCTTTCTGATGACTTTCTCTGAGAAACTAAAGATTTTGACTTTCTGGGTCAATGAAAACCTGATGGGTCAAGGTCAACCTCGACCCTAACCTAGGTCAAAGTTGACCTCGACTCTAACCTAGGGAAGAGTCTACCTTGACCCTGACCCTAGGTCTAATTTTCAAGTTCTAGGAGTTTCAGGATGTCGAGCTTTGAAAAGTTTTATTTTCCCGCTTCTGGGTCAGTTGTTTCAGCTTTTAGAATGGTAGACTCTTAAATTGCATTTAATCTAGGTCCATTTCTAGGGGTTAAGGTTAATTGGGATTTCATTCTCTAATGTCGGCCTTCTCTAGGAGTTTGTGCCCTAGATCACTATAAAAGGAAGCCTTCCTCTCTCATTTTATCCATTAATTAATCATGAGCATCCATCAAGTTTTGGCATCAAGTTTTGAGATCAAATCTTTGACCAAGAAATTTCATGATCTCTTCTCCATATTTCTCAAGCAAGAATTCTCAAGCAAGGACACATTCAAGCTATCATCCATTCAAGCATTCAAGTTCTCCTTTTAAGATCAAGGATTCAAGCATTCAAGCCTTTGAAGGGATTTGGTTCAAGCATTCAAGATTCATCATTCAAACCCTAGATCTATCCATCATGGTGGTGTGATCTTCCTTCAAGATCCTTTGTTCATCTTCAAGATCCATTCATTCTTCCCTTAAGGTGGATTCCAAGCATACAATCATGGAGGTTTTGATTTACATTTGTTAATGTTATGTTCAAGCTTTCATACCAACATACTTTTTTTCATTTGAAATACAATTGCATATCTATTGAATATCATAGCTTCATTGTTAGAACTACTTCTACTACTTTCTAGCATTCTCTATTTAAATTTCATTATTAAGGTTGATTCCAAATTGGGGTTTGACTAAGGTAAACCCCTCATCCAAACAAAAAAACCATTTTTCTTGCAGGTACAGGTATAGGATGGCGAATTGCAGTTCAGATTTGGATACACTTTTCGTCGAACTTCCAGGATTCATGAACATAATTTTTGTCAGAGCTTTCCCTTCTACACAATCCCTAAAACCCATCCTACCTACAGAATAACTCTACCCTAGATCTTAGAATCGAAAAGTGGTGGAAAATCTAGCATGTAGATAATGAAGAAAAATAAAACTTCCTAAGGTCTGGAAGTACCTACAGACCTCTGAGACATAAAGGAGGGTATAAAAAACATCCTAGGGAGATTCTAGACTCTAATAAATGAAAAAATGAAGACTATACAATTCATAGTAGAAAGTAGAATAATTTGTGACATCAATATATATTCAAACATAAGCATATTTATCCTTGCTCCTAAAACTATTCAATTCCCTACTGCAACCATAATACAATTGCACAGACATTCTCTATGATGCAAACTCACACAAGACTGAAAGAAAATAGATAACAATTCAATCCAACAAAAAAGCACTTAGGGAGGTTGATCTTCCGAGATAGCTCCTACCTGAAGTCCTGTGGAGAAATCGTTGGAGAAGAGAATCCTGAATAGATTGGCCTACTCCAAGTACTCCTACAAATTCCTTATGCATGCAGGCACAAATTCCTCTAGCAAATAATAGATTTCCTAACTCAAAGTATCCTATCCCAAAATAATAATAATGAAGCTTCCCGTAGATATAAATTTCCAGCCAACTCCCCATCTCACAAGGATCTCTCCCGTATATAGATTGAGGGAGTAGTTGCACGGGAAAACCAACTGATGCAACTATCCAATCCAATTATTGGTTAATATATATTTAATAAAGTGATTCTTGGGAAGAGAGATAATTAATATTAGTTTTATCTCTCATATTTCCTTGATATAAGGAAGCAATAGTAAATTACTTTATTTTAAAGTATATTTACTAATACTAAGTTACCTAGTTGCTTATGCTATGGTAAAAGAGTTTACCAAATATATTTATTTTCCATCCATAAAAGTGACTTTATTTAATATCTTACTAATATTATTTAATTGCAATAATTAATTATCCACAACAATTATATAAATATATATGTAACCATATGCATATGTGTGCACCCATATGCCTATGTGTACATATACCATTATTAATATCATTAAAACATACTATTATTACTATCATAAAATATTTTCTTATTATGGATATTATAAAACATTATTTTAATCATACCCTTAAACAAATTATTAGATGATACAATAATTCTAATAAGGTAACTACTAATAAAGGATAGAATATACTATACAATAGAATTAGAGTTACCTTTCGCGAGATCTCCTAACCCATACATGCAAGAGACAAGAAACAAGTTCCACAAAATCCAACAAACTAAGACAAAACAAAGACTGACTCAGGAACTCCCCACCTAAGAAACATAAAGGCTCAGAGGTGGAATTCATTCTCACAAAACCTTGGTGATATCTCCACAACAACAACAACAATGATTGGGGATTTTGAGGGCATGCTTAGACCTATGAGACCAAGTGGAGTCGATGCTTGATACCGACAAGCCTGCATCACTGAGAAGAGATACATGTGTAGATATATATATATATATATATATATATATATATATATATATATATATATATATATACAGAGATATAGTAAGACGTATGCAATCAAATGAACATGATCGATACATCATGTGGAACTCAACTAAGTGAGTAAAAATGACTTCATCCTAGGTCATGAAAACACATTAGACATATATACATGAAGCATAAAAGATTATAGATAATAATGGTTAGATTCCAATTCCTTGGGTTAGCTCTATTATCTTCCACAACCATTTATTAAATAGATGATTAATAAACACTAAAAAATAATCATAAATGCGTGTATCTAAATATTTGATAAGAATATCATCATCCAATAAGTATAAATGCAAACATATAGTTCTAATCATCATAATACAAAATGTCCAAATCAAAGAGTCCAAGTATAACCATCGGAAAGGGTATTACATACTCCCCCCTAGAGTTAGGCTTACTCCTGGAAGCCTACAAATAGATAAGGATAAGCATTTCTAAGTCTAGAAGCATCCTCCCAAGTGGCTAAGGAATCATCATTCTGGTCCCATTGGACCCTTGCCTGATCTATGGTACAACCCCTGAGGGTCAGTGTCCGCTATTGCAAAATGCATAAGGCTCTAAATCTAGCTGCCCGTTTGCTACATTTAATGCATTCCAATCCAAAACATGAGTCACATCAGGAATATATTTTCTAAGAACTGAAACATGAAATACATCGTGAATATGAGAAAGGCTAGGCGGAAAGGCAAGTCGATAAGCTACTGGTCCTATCCTCTCTAGGACTTAAAAAGGCCCAACAAATCAGGGTGCCAACTTGGAGCCTTTTACATAATGGATCAGATTCTTTCACGGATGCACCCTAAGAAAAACTCTATCTCCAAGAGAGAAGTGCACATCAGTCCTATGAGCATCTGCATACATCTTCTACCTATCTTGAGCTGCCAAAATATGTTCCCTAATACACTTAGCCTACTATTCCATATCCTGTAACATCTCGGGACCAATAAGTACCCTATCCTCCAAATGGTCCCAACTCAAAGGTGTGTAGCACAGACAACCATACAGAGCCTAAAAAGGAGACATGCCTACAGAACTGTGATATCCATTATTATATGCAAACTCCACCAAATATAAGTACTCTTCCCAATGGGTCTGTCTATCCATAACATACATTTTGAGCATATCCTTAAGAACTTGATTAACTCACTTGGTTGGTCCATCTTTCTTTGGATGATAGGCCGAACTAAAGTTGAGCTGAGTCCCTAATGTGTGCTAAAGGGAAGTCCAAAGAGCATATGTGAATATTGGATCATGATCCAAAATAATCTTCCTGGGTATACTGTGGAGTCTCACTATGTCCCTCATAAACACTCTGGCTACTAATGCTGCTCTATAGGAAGACTGCTTGGGAGAGAAATGGGCTACCTTGGTAAGTCTATCAAATATTACCATGATAGCATCATGTCTTTGTTGGGTAAGTGGAAGTCCCATGACAAAGTCCATGGAGATAATTGTTAGGAATAGTCACAAGAGATAACTGAGAGGGGGAGGGGGGTGAATCAGTTATCTACAAGATTCAATTCTTTTCTCAATTAAGTATAGAAGAACATTAAGCATAAACACAATATAAGAACATTTAACACAACACCATAATTTTGGTTATGGGGAAATCCAAATAGATAAAAACCCCGATGGGAATTAGCACACTCTATAAACTACAATAGAGTATTATGATCCCTACTAGAAGATCTTACAACCATGTTAGGAGTTTATCTTTACAATGCATTAAGTACAGTGAACCGGTCAAGGGTTGAACCTTGTTAGGATTCTTTTACAGTTAACCCTATTAGGGGTGAGGACACTCTGTCTGGGAGAACACTGCTCAAAGGGGTGAAGGATGCAACCTTTTGTTTAACAAATACACACTATATCTTGATCTTGGTGAACTGCGTGTAGACCTGCTATCTTGATTAGTTCCAATGAATAGAATATAATCTCTATGTTTTCACATAGACCTTCTACTGATGGCTCAACACTTCGCACCTTCTGCTCTACTCTTGTCTTTCAACTTTCTTCCATGCTTAGCAATCACAAATGACTACCTATAAATATCTTTCCTCTAAATGATATAATCAAGTTGCCCTATTAGAAGCATCTTGAAATCATATTAGAGAAAAAATAAAACTCTCCAATAACATCTTAGTCGGCTCTACTAAGCATGCAACACAAATTAGGACCGCCCAACTGAATATGAGTAGACACATCGCTTCACATTGTCAGATCCACCAAATTAACTGATACTTTCTTCTTATGTTGAGTTACATCATGCACTCTTAACCAAACATCCTTAAATCTTCTCCAAGTACTAATCGAAGCACACATATCAAGCTGATAGGTGCAACTACAATAATAAAATCAATGTCGACTCTACCAGATAAACTCAGGAAACTATGACTGTCAACCGGAGACTTCATAACTCAACTTGTACTTCATATCTGACTATGCATCCATCAATATAGTAACATACATATATCTAAAACATAAATATAAACATGCAAGGCTCCATTACAACCATACTATAAATCACATACAAAAATCTTCCTAGGACCTGTTAGGAACACTCAGTGATACATATTGCTGTATTACTATCTTTACTTAGAATCAACCTCTACGTCTATGATATCATGCTGATAACATATCTAGGAAACATATACTCATAGCTCTCTCCATCAGGCTTTCACGCATGTTGCTTACCATATGTTGTCATCAATGAAAAGCATAAATTCAATACTCTGGCTTCCTCACAAATCTCCAACAATCTCCCCCTTTGGCATTGATGAAAACATATGGAATGAAAAACACCACCAATCCAAATGTACAATCATTTTATAATATTCTCCATTTCCTCAACAAAACTCCCCCAAAGATGAATCCTCCATCTCTTACTATTTTGTTTCTTCTTGCTAAATACTCACTCCCCCTTGCTGCAATTCTTTTATAACATTTTCCATTTCCTCATCAAAACTTCCTTAAGGATGAATCCTTCATCTACTACTGAATGCTCTGAATATCAACTACTGTATTATTTACTATTTTTTTTTCATGACTATATACTTACTCACCCTTTGACATCAATGAAAATGGGTACCAAACAATTAAGCACCAGTACTACTCCTAAAGTAGAGTAGTCAACCTCTCATCAGTCACTGAGGACTGATGCACTCCTGCAATCTATAATCAAATTTAGGGAAGGGGATTACTACCAACTTCTCGCTGAGATACTCAAATGTATCCTTAAGTAAAGGCTTTGTGAATATATCTTCTAGCTGATCTTTTGGGCTAACATAGTCCAAATTTACTTCTTTCTCTACTACTTTCTCTCTTAGGAAGTGATATTTTATCTCAATGTGTTTTTTCTTTGCATGCATCACAGGGTTATTTGACATATTAATAGTGCTAGTGTTATCACAATGAATAACAATATGATTATGAATCTGATACCAAAATCCTTTATCATTTTCTTGATCCACAGAATTGTAGAGCAATTTAATGCTGCTGCAACATATTATGCTTCTGCTGTGGATTGAGAAATAAAATTTTGCTTCTTACTTGTCCAAATAACAAGTCTATCTCTAAGAAATAATTCTCCTCCTTAGGTACTCTTTCTATCATCCATGCATCCTACCCAATCTACATCTGTATACACATGAAGTTCTGCATTTTCTGAATTAGGATACCATAAACCATAGTCTATAGTTCCTCTCAAGTATCTGAAAAACCTCTTTACTGCCATTAGATGACTTTGTTTAGGATCTACTACAAATCTTCCAACAATACCAACTGCATTGGAAATACCAAGTCTAGATTGAGTAAGGTAGATTAGTTTACCAATCATAGACTTGTACAAGGTTATGTCTACTACTTTTGACTCATCTTCTTTTGAAAGCTTGTATCCTGTTATCATAGGAGTACTTACTGGCTTGCAATCATCCATCTTGAACTTATTCAATATCTCTTTAACATACTTAGACTGATTAATGAATATACCTTTGTCTTTCTACTACACATTCAATCCTAAAAAGTATTTGATAGGTCTAATCATGCTCATCTCAAATTCGCTCTGCATCTCTTTAGAAAATTCAGCCTAAGCTTGTCATTACCACCAAAGATAATGTCATCAACAAATATGGAAACTAACAATAATCCATCAGATGTTTCTCTTATGAATAAATTACAATCTGCTGCTCCTTTCTAGAATCCAATCTTATTCAAGTATCCATAAGTTCTTTAATACCATGCTCTAGGGGCTTGCTTAAGTCTATAGAGAGATTTCTTCAATCTTTATACCATATTAGGTCTGTTTGATAAGGTGAATCCTTCAGGCTTCTCTATGTATACTTATTCCTTCATCTCCATTTAGGAATGTTGACTTAACATCCATATGGTATACCTTAAAGTATTTGAAGGTAGCATATGCTATAAAAAACTTTATGGCTTCCAATCTTCTTATAGGGGAAAATGTATTTGAATAATCAATTCCTTCTCTTTGTACATATCCTTTACACACTAGTCTTGCTTTGTTTCTTACCACTACTCCATCTACATTCATCTTATTTATGAATATTTACTTGGTTCCATTAACATTCTTATGACTAGGCCCAAGGACCAATTCCCATGTATCATTCTTAATTATCTGATCTAGCTCTTCTTTCATTGCTTCATGCCAATCTGAATAATTACATGCATCTTCAACACTTAAGAGTTCAAACTATAATAGTAAACATACCTTTTCATTTTTTGTGGAACTCTTTGCTTTTGATCTTGTCATGAATTTTCTGATCTGATCTCCAATGATGTCTTCCTTTGAATGATATCTAGATGTGAATTTAGGAACATTAGGTGTGACTCTCTCATTTTCTTTTTGTGTTTCTTCTTCACTTGTTTCAGGGTCATTAAATAGGACATCTATGCTGTCAAACATTTCTTCAACAACTGCTTCAATACTAGTAGGTCTAGGTTCTTCTTCAATCATAGGTGCATAATCATGATATCTCTCTTGAATCATGAACTTCTCATCAATCTTAACATGAGCACTTTGAATGATCTTCTTCAATCTCAAATTAAAACATATATAAGCTTTTCTTTTAGTAGAGTAACCAAGAAAAATACCTTCATCACTTCTTGCATCAAACTTGCCAATGGCTTCATCTCTCTTGATGTAGCACTTTTTTACAAAGATTATGAAGTATTTGACTGTAGGTACATTTCTAAACCATAGATCATAAGGTGTCTTGTCTACGCCTATCCTTAATTGAATTATATTGATTGTATAGACTGCAGTATTGACTGCATCAATCCAATAGGTGTGCACCTCCTTTCCTTCAATCATGATGGTCTGCACTGTGTCAAGAATGATCCTATTCCTCCTTTCTACTATTCCATTCTTCTAAGGGGTTCTAGGTGCACTTAGCTGTCTCTTTATCCCATGTTCTTCATAGTACTCATAAAATCTGTTAGAGGTGAATTCTCCTCCTCTATCTGATCTCAAACATTTAATCTTTAATCCAGACTCATTTTCAGCCTTAGCTTTGAATATTTTGAACTTCTCAAATGCTGCTGATTTGTCTTTTAAGAATGCAACCCACATCATTCTAGAATAATCATCAACAAATAAAATAAAGTACCTTTCACAATAGTATGATCTTGTTTGAGTTGGTCGATGTAAGTCTGTATGTATTAGATCTAGCTTGTTCTCTACCGAATTGTTCTTGCTTCTGAAATTCCTCACATGCTTACCCATCACACATTCCTTGCATATTGTATCAAGTGGTTTTGCAATGCTAGGAAGGTCTCTTACTGCCTTTACATTTCTTATCTTAACTATGTTGTCAAAATTGATGTGACATAGTCTCTTGTGCCATAACCAACTGTCATCTACTTTAGCAACAAAATAACTTACTTCAGGATTAAGCTGAAAAAATTATCTTTAGTCTTTGAACCTGATGCAATAATCTCTCCTTCATTTTTATTAATAATGCACTTGTTTTCTTTGAATTCCAATTGATATCCTTTTTCAATAAATTGTCCAACACTTAGTAGATTATGCTATAATCCATCAACATAAAGAACATCATCAATGTTGTTCTTTCCATCCAAGGTGATAGCTCCTCTACTTATGATAGGTTTAGGAGTGTTGTCTCCAAATCTAACCATACTACCTTTGTATCTATCTAGATGTACAAATCTATTCTTGTCTCCTATCATGTGATGTGAGCAACCATTATCAATGATCCAATCTGTTCTGATGCCAGTTTTTGAAATAAGTACTAACTCTTGTGCTTCATTTTCATCTTCAAGGTTTATTTCATGAAACATTTTCTCCATGCCTTCAAGAGAAATTAATCAAATTTCATCCTTTGCTGACTCTTCATCTGATACTCCATCACCATCATAGTGACATTCTTTTGTATACTTGGGCTTGTAGTTAGTTTTGAACTTCTTGACTCTTGTAGGACACTTAGAACCAAAGTGACCAATGCTATTACATGAAAATCATTTGAATGGTAACTAACCTTCATATTTTCCTTTTCCCTTCCTTTCTTTCTTAGCAATCAAAGCAATTAAATCATCTAGTTCTTTTTCTTCATCATCATCATCAAAATTACCAGAGGTGTTCAAAGATTTCTTACCATGGACTGAAGCTTTGAATGTTGTTTCACTTTTAGGCTTTGACTTCAATCTTGATATCTCAAAGGCTGAAATCTTACTGATTAAGGTCTCTCTTTTAAAGTCTTTTGTGCACTGCATAGTTTCATCTAGGATGTATATCTTGCCATATTCTGGTGTCAAGGTAGTCATCAATTTATCCATTATGTCTTCTTTCAAAATTTCTCCACCATTGTTTTTGATTCTTGCAACCGCTTCATTAATCCTTTAATTGTAGGCTATGACATTCTCATTAGGTAGCATCTCTAATGTATTGCATCTTTTCTTCCATCTCTTTCTGCGCGCATTGTTGGCTTGAATATCTCCTTCAAACATGTCTTTTAGATACTTCCATATCTTATAGGCTTTGTCCATTTTATTGATCTCTGAAAATTCATTGTCAAATAGGGCGCTAATAAGGGCTTCTTTGGCTATAGCATTTGAAGTGAACATCTCATTTTTCTTTAAGGTTGCATCATCTTTTGCAAGATCTTCTAGAGAGGGAATCTAAACTTCTTTGGTAGCTACTTCAAAAATCTCAAAGGTAATGCATTGCAAATGTGTCATCATTTTGTTCTTCCAATCTAGATAGTTCTCTCCATCAAACTTAGGACTTTATTTTCTAAAGAATACCATTTGATCAACCTCAAGTTGTTAAACTTTCTCTCTGAGGCACTTGGATCTGATACCAATTGTTAGGAATAGTCCCAAGAGAATACTGAGAGGAGGGGGGCTGAATCTGTTATCTACAAGATTCAATTCTTTTCTCAATTAAGTATAGAAGAACATTAAGCATAAACAAAATATAAGAACACTTAACACAACACCATAATTTTGGTTATGGGGAAACCCAAATAGGTAAAAAACCGGTGGGAATTGGCACCCACTATAAACTACACTAGAGTATTATGATCCTTGTTAGATCTTACAACCCTATTAGGAGTTGATCTTTACAATGCATTAATTATAGTGACCTGGTCAAGGGTTGGACCCTGTTAGGAGTCTTTTATAATTTACCCTTTTAGGGGTGAGGAAACACTGTCCAGGAGCACACTTCTCAAAGGGGTGAAGGTTACAACGTTATGTTTAATAGATACACACTATATCTGGATCTTGGTGAATTGCATGTAGACCTTCTATCTTGATTAGTTCCAATGAATAATATATACTCTCTACTTTATCACATAGACCTTCTGCTGATGGCTCAACACTTTGCACCTTCTTCTCTTCTCTTTTCTTTCAACTTTTTGCCATACTTAGCAATCACAAATGACTGCCTATAAATATCTTTCCTCTAAATGATATAATCAAGTCATCTTGTTAGAACCATCTTGAAATAATATTAGAGAAACAATATATCTCTCCAATAATATCTCAGTCAGATCTATTAAGCACACAACACAAATTAGGACTGCCTAACTCAATATGAGTAGACATGTCGCTTCACACTATCGGCTCCACTAAATTAACTGATACTTTCTTCTCATGCTCAATTATGTCATGCGCTATTAACCAAACATCCTTAACTCTTCTCCAAGTACTAATCAAAGCATGCATATCAAGCTGATAGGCACAACTACTACAATAATAAAATCAATGTCGGCTCTACCAGAAAAACTCAGTAAACTATGACTGTCAACTAGAGACTTCATAACTCAACATGTATTTCATATCTGACTCTATGTCCATGAACATAGTAACATATATATGTATACAACATAAATATAAATGCACAAGGATCCATTAAAACCATACTTTAAATCACATACAAAACTCTTCTTGGGACCTGTCAGGAACACTCAGTGATACAGATTGTTGTATTACTGTCTTTACTTAGAATCAACCTCTGCGTCTATGATATCATGTTGATAACATATCTAGGAAACATATACTCATAGCTCTCTCCATCAAGCTTCCACGCATGCTTCTTACCATATGTTTTCATCAATGAAAAACATACAATCAACACTCTGGCTTGTTGGCATATCTCCAACAATAATACCCCATTTCCACTCTGGCACAAGGTGAGGCTGCAAAAGACCTCCTAGATGCTAATGCTCTGCTTTTACTCTCTATCATTCCAAACATCTTTTCACAAAGTCCTCTATATTTCTCTTCATCCTTGACCAATAGTACAACTGGTGTAGGTTAGCATACATTTTCTTTACTCCTGGATGCGCTGAGTAAAGAGCCTTGTGGCTTTCTAAAATAATAAGAACACGAAGATCTCCTGACAAGGGCACATAAATTCTATCCTTCTATCTCAGCAGTCCTAGGGAATCTAAGGAATATTCTGAAAAGTGAGCCTCCAAGGGTCTTCCCGATTCTAATTCTGCTTTTACCTCCTGAAACCAAGAATTAGAAGTGAGAGGTGTAATACCCCAAAAATGGGCTATAAGTTCATTAATCTCTAAACATCATCAAATCAAACGAAATTGACATCAAAGTCTTAATCTAAGACACATCTAAACATTATTGAATCTTAATTGATTATCTTAAATTCTGCATCGAGGAATATTCCTAATCATCATAATTATCTTTAATTTTATAATTATTTGGCAATAAATCACATTTATCCTAAAATTTGATTAATTAAATATTTTGCATATTTAATTAATTAGATTTAATATTTGCCACTTAATTATTTAATTAAATTTAATTCTATCTATTATTAATTGTATTATTTAATTTTGACAATAAATCAAAATTCCTATCTTTAATTGATTAAATTCTTATTTAATTAATTAAAGCATGTTGTCATTATTTAATAATATAATTTTTAATAAAAGTTTGATAAAATAGTTAATTAACCAATAAATTAATTATTTTATTTCAAAAATCAGTTAAGTTGAGCATAAATCACTTTATTATTAAATTAATTCATAATTAAAACATGCACAATCATAAAAGCAGACAACTATCAATTATCAATTAAAGCTAAACTCTATTTTGAGTTAAAGCTTAGCCTTTGCATGTTTTTGTGACTTAATTATTTGTTATTTAAAAATAACTCAAAAATCAACCTGAGTTATTTGAGTGATTTATGGCTTTCTTCCATGCACCTCCAAAGCCTTGGATTTCTATAAAAATAAGGCTCATCTCTTCATAATTCATCTCTCATTCATCTCTCAAATTTGCATCCAAGCATCTCGCAAATTGCAAACTTACTCTACAGGAATCATAGCATATCAGATTTGGAGAATTTGCACAATTGGAGCTTGAAAGAATCAACTTGCAAATTCAAAGCTTTGTGAGATCAATTTCAATTGCATATTTTTCATATCATAGCATAGAATTTCATAGCTTTGCATATCATTGTTAGATAGATCAATTCATAGCATATCAATTTCATCTAGCATAGATTCATATCGGTTTTTATCATTCCTTATTGCATCATAAAATATCAAAAAAATAACTTAATTGCATTCAATCTCATATCTAGATCAATTGCATTCAGATCCTTCGTTTAGGTGTCTTCTAGGTCATTGATCTCGATTACAATTTGAGAACATCAATCTCGCACCTATTAGAAGGCAGTAAATTGCTTGGTTAGATAGTTTTCAATTTTGCATGATTTGATTATAGCTAACCTCTAATGTTTTACTGAAGTGTTGTGTTTACAGATTAGGTACAATTTTCACACACACATTTCTGGCGCCCACCGTGGGGCAACCCACCTTTGTATGCTAGTTTTGATTTTTTTTGGGAGCTAAAACCCCAAAGTTTTAAAGATTTAATTTTATCTCCCAAACGAATTAGAGTTTTGGTCTGAAATTGTTTTTGCAGATTTGTGACATATCATGGAAGCTTCGATAAAAAATTCAGAATTTTTTGAAATATTTTGAATTTTTAATAATTTTTTTTTGATTTTTCATAAAAAATTAATTTTCGGTGCAAATCAAAATATTTTTTGAAAATTTTTAAATTTTTAGAAATCTCTTCAAATTCTACAAGGGGTCTATTCTTTGTATTTTAAATTTGGATGCAATTTAGTAGCTCAAATAGTTAATTTACAAAAACTGGTCTGTTTTGATAAAATGGGTCTCTAGGGCACAAATGAAGAGATTTTTATAAAATTTTTGCATTTTTGGAAATCTCTCTATTTTTTAGTAAGGATATTTATTCTAAATTTCTATTTTTATGGCTAAAATCATATCATAAAAATTAGATCTTGTTGACTAGGTCAAATGCAGTGCAAAAAAATTAAAATTTTGTGATGGGTATGCACTTATTTTTCATATGATTCAATGCATGATATGAGTTGTCATTTGGATTAATTTCTGGTTATTATTGCTCCTAACAATTGATTTTTAGATCTAACCCTAGGGTTTTCATAAGTTGAATATACCTTGCATATCTTGTTTGCTTGTTGGCTTGTTGGAGAGTTCGTAGCTTGCTTGCATAGTAAAGCTCAACAAGAATTGCTAAAAATCAGGTAAAATCTACTAAGTGCATGCAAGGATCCCATGTATTCTCCTTCATCTAATAATATTTCAACTTGGCCTTAAAATAAATCTCTCGTGTGTCTAGCTTGGGTGATTCTTTTCATGCTTTTGTTCTACACACTTGCATAATTGATACTAGGTTGTGACCCCTTAAGGATTCATTAAGTAGTCTTAGATACTTGTGATTGATCTTGTAACGCCCCACCAGGCAACCCAAGAGGACAAGACATAAAACCTCTATAAAATGCAAGTAGTGAATTTTTATTTTTTTTAATTTTATTTATTTTAACTAGAATAATATTCATCATTACACTTCATATTTCTAAAAGAAGAAATAATTTTCTACTACTTGAATGTAAGATTTATACAACTTAAGTCCTCTCGGGTTCCCTAACGTCGCTACTAAAGCAACATCATATAAACCATTTACATGCATAAGATATTCATGGAATCATGAGCTTAAAAGATCTACATTCATTTTAATGCACCAAATTAAATGTCCCTAACTTATTTCTTTTATTAAACATAGGTTAATCATCCAACATCATTATTCCTTTTATCAACTCATTCCATAAATTCATATTGATTTCATCTACATCTACTATCCTTTATATCACTTTTCTCTAATAATTTAGGTAAGAGATTAATATTCATTAAGGTAGGCATTATCCTAGGTACTTCATTAACATGAACCAAGTATTAACATTATAATCAAGTTACTATTTTATTTCATTGTTTCATAACCATTCATTGTTAATAATTCCAATCACTAACCTATCATTTCTCAATAATCTCTTTGAATTCTTTCATCAAGGGAGAATACATTATTGTTGTGATACATCATTATATATAATTATATTTAAGATTATTTCCTTTACACATGGACAACATAAGAGGATAGGATAAATAACATAAACACTTTTTTTTTTTAATGCTAGTAACATGTCCAATATTCCACATTCTTTTCCCTTTCTTTTACCTAGAACTACCCATTCCCTTATGCATTGCTTTGAATTGAGATTGCATCAATACTACAAGACTCCTTTTAGGAGATTAAAAATTACATGAATACAAATACATAAGTACATCTCAACATATTAAAATATCCAATAAGAAATCTTCAACTGCAGATCTGGAAAGGAATATGTGCTAGGATCATCCAAAGAATCACGATCAATACCTCGATATAAATATTAACCACCCAACCACGTGGAACCAATAGGCCCACTCCCCCGAGCTAGGAGATAGAACCAAAGGCCCATACAAGAGGTAACAACTAGGAAATTCCTAAGGTGGTGATAAAATTTCCCCAAAGTCAAAACACAAAAGAAAAGACAAGAAGACCACAAGGACTACCAGAGGCATGATCAAAATTTGATAGAGACTCTAAGCTACAAGCTAGGTGAGTGTCATTGCATAGCCCTCACCCCTTGGGTTGTCCTGGTACTAGCCACTCTTGGCCCCGGCCCCCAAGTAGGCACATGCGGAACCGAATGCCTCTCGTACAGACAAGGTCATTCAGTTGTACCTACGCATAGGTACCTTCTCCCACTCCCATCCTTAGTCTTTACTAGCACTAAAGGCATGGGCGAGGCACAATTAATCTTGATTAATGTGTAATTTCCCATTCCAATAATCTCCCATTCCCAATTCATTTATTTAGGTTATCACTTGATTAAATAACTCATAGTAGGTTATCCTGGTACTAGCCACTTAGGGCCCCGGCCCCTCACTATGAGCCACTCACCTAGTGTACTTAGGTTCCCTAACATACATATAAAAATCATAAGAACATAATAGATTCATCATCAAGAATTTATATCAATTCCATAACAACATTTGATTGAGTTTAGGAAAACATATGTTGTCCCTAGTCCACTTGACAACCCTAAACTCAATATGGCATACAGAATGTTCCAAATATATAAGAAGACATCCAAGTGATATTATAAAAATATTCAGAGTATAAATAGATCCAATTAACCAAAAAAAACATTCTAATAGCCTCTGGTGACCATACGAAACCTTAAAACTTAATGATGTTCATAAACTGAATTATTTCAAGCAAGGATTAAATACAAAGAATAGTCATCATAGAACAGTCATCCATATCTTTCACAAAATAAATAATAAAGGCAATCGCTTCGGTGGAGATTTAGATAACAAAATTATGGACTCTCAATTTGATTTTTAGGAAGATCCAACGGTGGGAAAGAAAGTTACAACTTCTAGTTTAAAACAGAAAATTCTGATTAGGGTTCAGACCTGCCTTCACTAACACGGTTGTAATTTTCACAAAACATAATAAAAATTCACCAAATAAATTGGAAATGAAAGATAAGACTTAAGATA
The DNA here is from genome assembly GCA_027943335.1 of Chamaecyparis obtusa. Classification (NCBI taxonomy): domain Eukaryota; kingdom Viridiplantae; phylum Streptophyta; class Pinopsida; order Cupressales; family Cupressaceae; genus Chamaecyparis; species Chamaecyparis obtusa. Next base: position 187,998 of record BSBK01004794.1, on the reverse strand, counting down.
ATCTCTGATATCAAATTTAGACTTTTATATAATCATATCAGCCTGTAGCATACGAATACATTTGACAGAAAATTCGGAATCAAGAATGGACAGGCATAGTCTGCCAAAATGTCAAAAATAAGGCATTAATTCGACTCTAAAAATAAAATCAGAGAGATACCCATTTGAGATCTGTGAATTTTACTTCCAGAAAATCAATTTAGTCAAACCCTAGATGCAGTTTAAATTATTATAATAATAGATCTCCAAAAACGGGTTGCTAAAAACCCTAGGAAAACACATGCCAATTCTTACAAATAAAAACTCAAAACTTTAAAATAACCATAGAAATTAAAAGTACAGATATAATAAATAATTATAATATATAAAGAGATCCATAATCTATCAGAGATATAAAGTAACTAACATATTCAATCCATACCTCATGTCCTACGAAGGTTGAATCGAAGAAGGAAGGAAACAAAAGAGAAGACAAATCCAAACTTGAGATGCATCCTTCAAACCCTATCCACTTTCAGAAATATCCATGAAAGAAAGAAATAATTCCACAGCAAAGAATCCCTCTCTCAACTATTGAAATTCTCACAAAAATGTCTCTCTCCCAAAAGCAAAGATAACCAAAAATTCTTAAAGACATATGCTTACAAACTCTCCCTCACATCTCCAAGTTTTCTCTCCAAAATCTCCATGAAAAGTAAGGCCATCCTCTCCTCAATGCTTTAGCCCCAAAATCTTCCCCCTTCAAATGAGAAAGTAGTGCATATAAATAGATTTCCAAAGGTTGTGAGGAAAGCAACCAACTCCCAACTAACTCTTAACTAAAGGGTATTATAAAATAACTTAATATCATACAACTATATTACTCAAATATACAATAAAAGATTATTTGTATTCATTCATACACATATGTAATATTATCCTAACATATATGCATATGCTATCATTAATTACATCAATATCTATATATATAACCTATCCTCATTATTAATAATTAACAATTGAGAATAATATACCTCGCATTATTTAATATTTAATTATTAATAATATTATACTTTACATTAATCCCGAAATATACACCATCAACAATATCTACAATAATTAACATATAATCACATATAAATTATATATATATAAATACATATATGTGTGCACCCATATATATATTTCCATATATATATATATATATTTATATTTATATAGATACATGCCAAATACCAAACACTATAATCTATAAGATTATGAAGTAATAGATCACAATATTATTACTTATTTATAATTGCTATAGGATATAACACTGAGGTAGAATAAAATCACATGCCTCAAAATTAATCTAATCATCCAAAGAGGCCATACAAATCATCTATGAAACATATCGAGAAAACCATAAGATCAAACAAGGTCAACCAAAGTTAACAAGGAAAGTCAAGCCAAACTCCTGAAACACAACATAGAAAGATTAACTAAGAATCATACCAAGAAGGAGAAATAAATAAAATGAGTAAACAAATCATACAACCAAATGAATTCAAGTGGCCACAAGGCACTAACTACAACCATGCCCAACCGAGTGCGTTGGATCTGGGTTTTTGACCCAAAGGTTGACTGACAAAGAAGGAACCCTAATATTCTCAAATTGGAATAATGACAAAGGAAGACTCATGTAGGGGCCTTAGTACTATCTCCATAACAACAACCATCGAGGATTTGAGGGCATGCTCAGACCTGTGAAGCCAGGTGAAGTCTATGCCCGGTACCTGCAAGCCTACATCACAAAGAAGAAATACATATGCACGGATATACGTATAAAAGAAAACATTGCAGACAGATGACCAGGATCGATACATCGTGTGGACCTCAGCTATGTGAGTAACTATGACTTCATCGTGAATCATGAAAACACATCATGTATATATATACACTCAAAGCATGTAGCATCATCATAACGAAGGTTAGAATCTCAAGCATTGTGTTAGTCTCTTATCAATACTAATAATAAATTAACATGATCAAATCATCAAGTGAGATACAAGATTCATCCAAGGTAACCTTAATAGAAGAAAATATAAATAACCACTTATATATATCTATCAAGTACATATCATATAACATCCTAACTATGTTCATAAAGGTCTTGTAGGTACTCAATACATACATGGAGATAAATACATACAAGAATGATACCTTTAGATAGTATGTCTGATATTAGAATCATTGAGTACTAGCTTATGAAATTATTATAAAAAACTATAGGAATAGATCAAACAAGTATTATGTACAACTTAAGCTGTAAGAAAACATCGAAGGATCTTACTTCTTTCAAAAACACAAAACTTATATTAGGGTTAGAGGGGTATTACAGATCTTGATTGCTATCTTGGGTTATTAGACTTTCTAATTCATCGGCCCCTCATTTTTGCCCTGTGGTTGCAATCTCAATGCCATAAAGGGGAGGGGTCAACAGGACATAAGCGTTAAGTGTTCCACTTGGCAACCCTTTTGTGCTTTTAGGAACTCACTTGTTTTCTAAGTTGGGGACTCATTTTCAGCTTGTGTGAGGTGTTAAGTGTTCCACCTTGTGGACTCATCTCATATTCACTTTAAGCGTTAAGTGTTCCTCTTTCTGCTTTTTGGGTACTTTTGGTAGATTTGCTTTCGGGAATATATCTGTGCTCACATAGTAATTAGGCCCTATGAACACTATTCGTGATTCTTGAGAGATTGGATTCCTAGCGAAATCCTTCCTTGACAATGGAATCCTTGTAGATAGGGAGGATACTTAGTGCGTTTCACATTTAACTTGGTTAGTGTGTCTTCTCTTATTGATCGACATATTCTCTCTCTGGAGAGGTTGATAGATCACGTGGGGTTGATATCATGAGCTTTGGTGAATTAAAATTGGTTAGTGCATCTTCTCTTATTGATTGATACATTCTCTCCCCAGAGAGGTTGATAGATCACGTGGAGTTGATATCACAGACCTTGGTGGAACAAAATTTTGTCTTAACGTGTCAGATTAATCTGCTTGCTTTGTTTGGGTTAAAAGTGAAAAGGTGTCAAAAACCTTGGATCTGGAGCCAAGTCCCCTTGTGGTATAAATCTATGAGACACCTTTAGAGAGGGTTACCGTAGTGGACAATCCCTTCATAGGGCAAACTGTGTTGACGGAACCTCAAGCGGTAATAGCCATTTTCGCCATGGTAGTGACAGCCGCTATATAAATGTCCTTGTGGAAGAAATCTCCATGGGTATGGTTCATTGTTGGGTTGTCAGATCTCCCTAGCACCTCTTGAAGATTAAGTTCTTAGACTATGTCAAAACCCTGGTGCACCGGGATTGGAGTTCACCCCTTTGAATCATAAAAGTTGCAGAGTCAAGCCATTACTAAAAACCCTAGAGAGGCCAATTTTTCATTCTCAGGTATATGTGTGTTACTGCAAAACTTTTCAGAACATACACAATTAGTACTCTCAGGGATTAGCACAATTTGGTCACTTGATTGTTCATGCGCAAGGTTGCTTTTGCCCTTGTTCATTGTTTTCAGATGTGCTTGGAATCACTTGCTTGCTATTCTACATGCTTGTTTATCTACTTGGCTATTAAAAATGATCAAATCTGGTATAACCTTCAAAATTTGGACAGTACAATTTGCAAACAATCCAAAACTAAAAACCTTAAATTTTGCAAAAATCTGAAGTAAAATCCTTTTCTGGAGTCAAAAGTCATCTCAGGAGGTCAGAAAGTCATACGAGTTTTCATCAAGTGTCGTTTCATTGCAACCCATCTGTCATATGATAGCAAACCTAGTGTTGTATGATTTTTCATGCCAGCAAATCTTCAAAGTCAAAATCTTGCAACTATCGTATGATATTGTCAACTGTCATTTCATAGCCTACCCACTGTCGTACGAGTTTTGTCAATTGTCATTTCATTGCTACCCAACTGTCGTATGAGTTTAGCAACTATCATTTCATAGACTACCCGGTGTCGTACGAGTCTGTAGAGTATCGTTTGGAAAAATTTGAGAGTTGTCAGAAATTGTCAAATTGCAAGATATCCAATGTTTCCAGCCTAGTTCCAGAATTTGTCGAACAATATCACTGTGTCAGGAACAGAGCAGTAGCTATTGAAAATCAGTACACATGTCTCAAAGAATCAGTACACATGAGGAAGAAATTCTGATCGCCGCTATGATGAAGCAGCTGCAAGCTATGCAAGTCCAGCTTGACAAACTTGAGAAAGAAAAAGAACCTAAAGAGTTCTCCGTGGAATCTCTATACTCTTTTCCATTTGATAAAGACTTGTACATGTCACCATGCCCCCGGACAAAATTTGAGCAATGTGATAACCCTTATGATACCTCTTCTACGGAGAGTGACACATCCAGCTTTGGAGACTATGATGACTATGATGACAGACAATGTAATGATACCTATGACACCTCTGTTCCTAAGAGTCCTCCTCATCATTCGTTCCTGCTTACTACAAATGGGCCGTCACATTGGATAGATCATGATGGTGAATCATATGATTCTAATTTTGAAAGAGACTTTGATGACTTTTGTGGACAATACCTTGATTATGATCCATCTACTACTGCTGAGGACTATAAAATACATCGTGCTAACTTGAAACGTCAATACTATAAGGATCTTTCCTCTAAGAACTCTCTAGTTGAAAATAAAGATTACACTCTCAAGCAAGATCATGTTAATGTTGGACCTTTGTCTTGTGATGGTTCCCTTCCATCCCCTACTTCCTCCAATACTCGTACATTTCCTAAAGCTTCTGAGTCTTTCAAATCTTTCACAGAACCTTCATTCGACACAAGCCCTGATACTTTTCATGTGGTTCCCTATAGTTATCCTCTAGGGCTACCTCTTAAAGAAACTCAAGCTAACCTTCACTTGGCTGCAAAGACTTTCAATAATGATAAACCTAAAGAGCCTAAGCCTTCATATGCTATAATCCCTACTTTAGCTAGTCCTCCACCATCTCTTCCAAAGTCATCCATACAATCCCAACATGTTTCCTTGTCCTTAGAAGTGGCTCCATGTCAAGAGGACTCTAAAAATGATGAAGAAAAGAACATAAAGAAAGATCAAGATCAAGAACCCTCCATGTCATCCACTCCTTTTCACGATGTCTCTTATCTACCTCAGGGTTCTTTTGATCCTGTACCCCCTTTTTCATGCATTCTGCCATGTCTTAAGTCTTCTCCTAAGCAAGATCAAGCTACTACTTACATTGTTGAGCTTATTGGCAATCAAAATAACCTTACTACACTTGCGTTTTCCAAAGATGATACTTTCATTAAGGTTGTTAAAAATAGTGTTGTTACTTCCAATGTTAAGCCTATTGAAAATCAAAAGAAAAATTATGCACTTGTGCTATCCAAAGATCCTTGTCAAGATCAAAGTCTTCCATCTTCTTGTTCTACCACTCCATGTTCACTTCCACTTTCTACTCTTCCTAAGTCTTTGCAAACTTTGAACAATCCTCTCAAAGAAGGTGCTCATATTCATGATGTCAACGATTCTATTGAAACTTCTAATGCTCACTCTAAAGATGCTGATATCCTTGGTTGTCATATAGATGCTGATGAACTTATTGATTATCCTTTTGCGTCTTCCACTTCCATCCTTGGACCTCTTCCACCACTACTAAGAGATTCATGCCTTCCTTCCATCTTGGGTCCTTATGTCCCTTCACTTTCCCCTCCTAACTTTCCTAATTCGCCATCCATCTGGGGTCCTTACATACCTCCATCTCCTATCTTTCTTCAAGATCAACATAGATGCATACCCTTGAATCCTTTTCATCCACCCACCCATCTAAACCAGTCATCTCCTCCTTCTTCCACAAGTCCCAAGTCTTTTGGAAGTAACTTGAATGTTCAATACAAGAAAAAGAAGCAATACAAAAATCCATCAAAAAAAGAAAATCACCATGTCTCCTCTAAACAACATGGAGGCATAAAGTCAAAAGAGATATCTAAAAAAAAAACTACAAGACAAGTATGGGTTCCAAAATCCATCATTGAAGATATTATCTCTAAATCATCAAAAGGAAATAAAAAGCCTACGACTATATGGATTCCAAAGTCTCTCTTGAAAGAGTCTGGTGTTGAACAAAAAGTGAAATTGACATTCAAGCTTCCAAAGGCTTCCACTACATCTCCTTCCAAAAATATTCTTCCATTTCATGCACCCAAACCTCAACCTCTACTATCCATTCGCCATATTCCTTCACGTATTCCTTCATTCACATTTCCTCCACCCTCTTGCCACCCTTCAAGGTTTGTGTTTACGTTGATCTTGCCTTCCTTTCCATCTACCCTTTCACAATCCTTCCATTCATTAACCTTCTACCTTCTATCCTTTTTCCTCATTTGCCTATTCCTCCTATCTTCCAACCTCACTCGCTTTACATAAAACCCTATCCTCCATTTTTTCTCTTCCATGTTCCTTTCCCTATCAGCATCTTTGAGCATATCATTTTGAATCCTTGGCATATCATGGTTTATCCTTTCAAGGAGCATTATCTAAAAAGCTTGCCTTCTTCAAAAATAAAATAAAATAAAATAAAATGAAAAATTGAAAATGTGCCTTGGTGAAAACTTGGAAACAGGTGCCTTGGTAGCAAAAAGAGAAATAAATTCATCCTATGGTGAAAACCACTCCCTTGTGGTGCCTGGGATAAGTACCATGATGAAAACCTGGCAATCAGGCATCATGCGTAGTTCTTCTACATATTTTATCCATTTCATCTTCTCTCTTTGATCTTGACAATATTGATCTCTACACGAACATTTGGCTATTTTGTGAGCTATCTTACGATGATTTTGTTTTCATTCCCTTCCTATTTAGCCTTCATATCCATCTTCCTCCATTCATTTTCACCTGTCACTATCATTTTCCCTTTGGTCTTGATCTAAAAAAGAAAGAAAGAGTAAAACACAGTGCTATGAAGCCTCTTGACATGTCTACTCCTTTGGACTGCATCCTGTCCTTCTTTGGCATTACGCTATTGTGATTTATCCTATGCTGGCCTTTCATTGCTTGTCCAAATGCACTTTACATGACAATTTTTTCCTAGCTTGAGTATTCTTGAGGAGTTTTCCCTTGAGGATTTCTTCCCTTCATTATCCTTTCATTCTCTTGTCTTCCATCTCTTCCACCAGCTTGCCAATCCATCTTGTTCTTCAACTTACTAGACATTGGGACTGCACGATATGATCTTGCTTGGGAGTTTGCAATGGAAAAAGATGCTATCAAGTATACCAAATATCATAACTAGTATCAGAACCAGTATCAGAATAACTATCAGAACAATTATCAAAATCAGCATCAGAATCAGTATCAGAACCAGTATCAGAACAATTCTCAGAATCAGTATCAGAATCAGTATCAGAACCAGTATCAGAACAAGTATCAGAATGAGTGACATAACAAGTATCAGAACACCTACTGGGGCTACACCTTTTTGCTTTAGTTTATGGGTCTGAAGCGGTACTGCCTATTGAGGTTGAAATCCCATCACTCAGAATCAGAATGCATGGACTTGTCACTGATGAAGACTATAGAGTGTCTAGGTTACAAGAACTTGAATTACTAGATGAGCGCAGACAAGCAGCGTATGATCATGTCAGAGTATATCAGAAGAGAATGTTTAGAGGCTACAACAAGAAAGTCAGACATAGGGAATTTCAGGTTGGTGATCTAGTCTTGAGAGAAAATCCTAAAAATCAATCCCATCGAGAACACAAGGGGAAGTTCGAACCCAATTGGCTGGGTCCCTTTGTTATCACTACTACTTTTGGCTCTAGTGCCTATCAACTCTCAACGACTGAAAGAGAACAACTTCGAGAACCAATCAACATTCTCCATCTGAAGAATTTCTATGCTTAAGGCATTCAGTGCTTGGTAAAATGTCCTGAAAAAATCCTAAAAATTAGAAAAAGTCTTGAAAAAATGAACATCTTGGTGAAAACCTAGCAATAGGCGCCTTGATGATTCACAAAAAAATTAAAAAATATCAAAATTCACAAAAAATAAAAAAATATCAAAAGTACAAAAAAATTGAAAAATACAAAAAAATGAAAAAAAGAAAAAGTGCCTTGGTGAAAACCTGGAAAACAGGCACCTTGGTAGCAAAAATAGAATCTCACCAAGATGGTGAAAACTTGGCAAACGGGTGCCACTTGTTCAAAATGCTCCATCTATCAGTGCAATCTTGGTCTTTCCTAGCTTTCAGTCTTGCTTTAGTTTGTACATATCTCCCGGTTTGTTTTTACATTTCCAGTTTTCAATAGGTCGATCTGTACACCAATCGGCTCAAGCGTCTGTATCTTATCAATGTTTAACACTTGGGGGCAATCAATGTCATATCCTATGGTCTCCCATGTATCTTAGATGGATCATATCTAGTCAGAGTCCTTTGAAGCTTCATGTGAGTCAGTCAGTCAGTCTTGTCTCCAGAAAGGATTTTGCATCTACAACAATGCAATCAAACATCAAAACTCAACTGAAAACAATCTATGCTTTTTACATGCTTTTATCTCCTTGTATGTTTACTGATTCGCATTGAGATTTTTGCATATTGTGTCCCTTCGAGCTCTTCGATGATGTCCTTTATAGGATTTAGAGAGTGATGACTGGGGGCATAATCTTTTCTTGGTTTTCTACTTGTATGTGAAATCTAATAACTTTGGAAATTCTAGATTGAAATGGTGTCCGACTGTAAGAGCCTCTATCTCGAATTGGATGGCCATGCGTACCTCGACCATTGATACCCAAAAAATTCAAGGAAGTTTGATCTAACTATTGTCTTTTTGAGTGAGTTCTTTCTCCTACTGTGGAGCATGATCTTGCCTAAGGATGTGAACGATAAAGGGTCACTACGGGTAATTCACATTGGATTTAGAATGATCTCTTGACTGTTTGATGTGTTTGCAATGCAAGGAGTATTCTGGTCATCATGACGTTTATGTTTTGATGCTTATACAAATTGCTATATCAAAATGGACATGATATTCAGGTCATCCTGGCGTTTGTGCCTTGATGCTTATATCTAATCTGACATTCCAAAAATAAGATCAATATTCATATATCCACGGTTGTTGACCAGTGGGTGTTGTATTGATTCTTGCGCATACAAATCGATATTCATATGTCTATAGTTTCATAGCTAGTGGGCATTGTATTGATTTATCCGGTTACCAAAAAGTTCAATGATGATAACAAATTGACATATGATCAGTGACTAGGTCCTAGGTCTTAGGTTGCATTTCATATTGCATGCTTCTTTGCATTTTTCATATTGCATTATCTCACAATGACTAAACGAACTTTAATGCTTAAACAATTCTTCATATCAATTCTTCAAATCTAAGAAGAGTTGAATCTCACACGAAGGTTCCTCCAATGAAATAGCAAGTAGAATCCTTTTTTGGGATCAAAATCAAAATCTGAGATTGTTTATATTATTAACTACTTGCATATTCGACCTTCGATCATCACAGAAATCCATTTTTCAACTTAACTGATTATCTTACATCAAACTATCAAAATTTCAACTTGGTCAACTATGGTCAACTCATGGTTTAACCTAGTCAAACTTGGTCTTTTTGGGACCTTCCAACGATGCAGAATGCGTTCTTGAACGCGTATAACCACTTCTCAAATCAATTAGCATGCTTCTGAACTATCAACGCTGACTTTTTCTTGTCAGATTTTAATTTTAATCCCGAAGGGGGCATGGTATTGCACATCATTCAAAGTCTATAAATCAAATTATATCAATCTTTCATCAGTGATCAAGACAAACAATCACGTTTAGTTACTGATTCATCAAAAAAGACCTCATCGCTCAGGGAAAATCTATCATCACTTGGGGCATATCAGATTCATCAAGATCTATATCAATCTGGTATTCTCCTAATCTTGTAAACTATATCAATTTTTGCAACCATCAGATCATAGTGTTCTTTCCTTGGTTCTTCAGCAACTGAAGGGTTTGGATGTGATACCTACTAGTTCTGCTAAGACAATCGAGTCTAGAATGGGTCACTCACTTCTTTGCAATCCTAAGGTTTGGAATCAGATGTTTTGACACTTTTGCATAATCATAGGTTCATTTGCTGTTATAGTTAACATTATCTTTGGTCATTCAGGACCTATTATCTCCATATCAATTCAATATCAATCAGCTTCTGTCTCATATCAATTATCAATTTCAAACATCAGTTTCATATCTCTATCAAACATAGACTATCTTTGAACCACTGCACTTCGCACAGTAATTCAAAGAGGGGCAAAATGTAATACCCCAAAAATGGGCTATAAGTTCATTAATCTCTAAACATCATCAAATCAAACGAAATCGACATCAGAGTCCTAATCTAAGGCACATCTAAACATTATTGAATCTTAATTGATTATCTTAAATTCTGCATCAGGGAATATTCCTAATCATCATAATTATCTTTAATTTTATAATTATTTGGCAATAAATCACATTTATCCTAAAATTTGATTAATTAAATATTTTGCATAGTTAATTAATTAGATTTAATATTTGCCACTTAATTGTTTAATTAAATTTAATTCTATCTATTATTAATTGTATTATTTAATTTTGACAATAAATCAAAATTCCTATCTTTAATTGATTAAATTCTTATTTAATTAATTAAAGCATGTTGTCATTATTTAATAATATAATTTTTAATAAAAGTTTGATAAAATAGTTAATTAACCAATAAATTAATTATTTTATTTCAAAAATCAGTTAAGTTGAGCATAAATCACTTTATTATTAAATTAATTCATAATTAAAACATGCACAATCATAAAAGCAGACAACTATCAATTATCAATTAAAGCTAAACTCTATTTTGAGTTAAAGCTTAGCTTTTGCATGTTTTTGTGACTTAATTATTTGTTATTTAAAAATAACTCAAAAATCAACCTGAGTTATTTGAGTGATTTATGGCTTTCTTCCATGCACCTCCAAAGCCTTGGATTTCTATAAAAATAAGGCTCATCTCTTCATAATTCATCTCTCATTCATCTCTCAAATTTGCATCCAAGCATCTCGCAAATTGCAAACTTACTCTACAGGAATCATAGCATATCAGATTTAGAGAATTTGCACAATTGGAGCTTGAAAGAATCAACTTGCAAATTCAAAGCTTTGTGAGATCAATTTCAATTGCATATTTTTCATATCATAGCATAGAATTTCATAGCTTTGCATATCATTGTTAGATAGATCAATTCATAGCATATCAATTTCATCTAGCATAGATTCATATCAATTTTTATCATTCCTTATTGCATCATAAAATATCAAAAAAATAACTTAATTGCATTCAATCTCATATCTAGATCAATTGCATTCAAATCCTTCGTTTAGGTGTCATCTAGGTCACTGATCTCGATTACAATCTGAGAACATCAATCTCGCACCTATTAGAAGGCAGTAAATCGCTTGGTTAGATAGTTTTCAATTTTGCATGATTTGATTATAGCTAACCTCTAATGTTTTACTGAAGTGTTGTGTTTACAGATCAGGTACAATTTTCACACACACAAGAGGCTCTCTGATTTGTTTCTCCAAATTTGTACTTAGAGAAAGTGCTGGCAATTTATGCTTGCACCTACTCAAAGCATTTACTACTACATTTATCTTCCCCTAAATATACTTAACCTCAAAATCATATTCGCATAAGAATTTGATCCATTTGTGTTGTCTAGCATTGAGGTTAGGTTGAGAGAAGATATACTGAATGCTTCAATGATCTATATGGAGTTCAAATTTATGTCCCAACAAAAAGTGCCTCCATTTTACTAAGGCATGAACTACTTTTGCTAGCTCTAGATCATGGGTGGGATAGTTGAGCTCATGATCTTTAAGCTTGCTAGATTCATAAGCAAAAACTTTCCCTTCTTGTAAAAGGACTACCCCAATCCCTTCCAGTGAGGCATCTATACAAACCATGAAGTTTCCTAAAGGTTTGGGGACTACCAAGATCAGAGAACTGGTTAATCTTTCTTTCAAGCATTGGAAGGAAGCTTCACACTTTTTTGACCATAAAAACTTCTTCCCTTTCCTTTGCAAGGAGGTGATGGGATGAGCTATCCAAGAGTAATCCTTGACAAATCATCTATAATAACTAGCCAGCCCCATAAAGCTACAAACCTCAGGGATGTTGGTCAGAGTTGGTCATTCCACTATGGCCTGAATCTTGGCTGGGTCAACTGCAATGTCATCCCTAGAGATAACATGTCCAAGATACTTAACCTCTATCTGAAAGAACTCACACTTCTTTGGATTGGCATATAGTTGGTTTTATTTAAGGCATTGCAATACTTGACGAAGATGAATCTCATGTTCCTCGGGAGTTTTGGAAAACACTAAGATGTCCTCCAAGAATAATATCACAATTTTTTCCAAATAGGTTCTGAAAAACCCATTCATCAAACTCATAAATACAGAGGGAGTGTTTGTCAACCCAAACAGTACCACAGTGAACTCGTAGTAGCCATATCAAGTGCAGAAAGTTGTACGGTGAATATTGACTTCCCAAATTCTGAGTTGATGGTCAATCTTTGAGAATTATTTTTCCCCTTTCATTTGATCAAATAGGTTGTCAATGCGGGGTAAAGGATACCAATTTTTGATTGTGACTTTGTTGAGTTGTTGATAATCAATGCACAATTGAAGAGAACCATTTTTATTCTTCATAAAATATTACTGGTGTACCCCATGGGGACACATTGGGTCTAATAAACCCTTTTCCCAACAGTTCTTCTAATTGTAACTTAAGCTCCCCAAGTTCCTATGTGGTCATGCGGTACGGAGCCTTGGATATAGGTTCTACCCCTGACACTAGCTCATTTTGGAAGTCAATGTCCCTCTTGGGTGGAATTCGCTATTTTTCCTTGGGAAAAACATCCAAAAAATCCTATAATAGGGGATGATCCAATGTTGCTTCCCTGCATTCTCCTTTGTCTAAATCATCTAATGAGACTGCAAATAACTGGAACCCTTTGTGCATGCACTTCTTGAGTTGCATTGTGGAAATCATACAAAGAGATATAGGTCATTGAACCCCAAAAATATTCTTTGTTTCTCCCGAATCACCTAAACACTAAATACTCTTGTTTTAGCAATCCAAAATGGATTTGTGAGCATCTAACTTATCCATGCCCAAAACTACTCCATACGAGCCTAAAGGAATCACTCAAAGATCTACTGAGGTGGAGAAAGGTCCTAGCTCTAACTTGAAATTCTAGACACAAGAGTCAGAGGCTATTCTTTCCCCAGAGGCTAGCTCGACCTGCCACCTATCTTCTTGCCTTACTGCCATCAGCCTACACTACTATACTAGAGAAGAAGAAATAAAGGAATCTGTTGCTCTTGAATCAAATAGTATAGTGGTATAGATACCCCCTAACAAAACTATGGTTTCGATGACTGATCCCTGATGTTTGGCCTACTTGTGGTCTAGAGTGGAAAATACTCAGTGGTTTCTACCTGCATCACCCACTATGGGTTCTAAATTGGCCTATCTATAGCTAGCTATTGGGGTAGATTTGTGAGGACAATTAACTGCAATATGCCTATGTTTCCCACAAGAGTAACATCTAGTATTTCTAGAAAAATTTCTCCCTGCGGAAGATGCACTGGACTATTGATAACTACCCTGACTACAATTTTGAGGTATACTTTGAGCTGGTTGAAAGTTCAAATATCACTTAGCACACTTCCAGTTGTGAGAGTTGTTTGATTGAGAACCCCCATTTTTATTGTTGTTATTATTGTTGTTGTTGTTGTTGTTGTTTTTGTATTGAAATTTTCTTTTCTAGTGGTTCTAACTTCCTTTAGATGAAGAAGGATAGTTTTTAGGACCAGATGTTCTTTGAGATTGACTCCCCTTGAATCCTGACCTAGCTTGAGTGACATTACCTCCTTGGCCACCTATCTGACCTTCTCAACCTAAATCCACATTTTGCTCCACAATACGAGCCTTAATGACTTCTTCATTAACTATTCAAGGTTCAAACATGCGAACGCTTCCCACCAGTCGGCCATTGAGGCCTCTAAGGAAGTGTTGAGTAAGCATAGGTTCATCATCTTTATATCTTGAGTATGGCTTGAGTTCAAAGAACCGTTGCTCATAATCATCAACTGACATAGTTAACTGCCTTAAGTTGTGAAACTCTTTGGATAATTCTCTCCTTAGAAAGAAATCAGGCTCGAAAGAGTTCTAAGAACAGTTCCCATGAAAGGGTGGTTATATCAATGTGAAGTTTATCTTTCTCTATTTCCTACCAAGTGGATGGAAAATCCCTAAGGTGAATTTCTGCAAACCAGGCCTTGGTATTATTGCTGTAAGGATGCATGGAGAAAAGCCTTTCTAAATCTAGTAGCCACATCTTAGAGGTAGATCCACCTTGATTTCCCTTAAATGGGTTAGTCTTAGTCCTAAGAAGGTCTTGCATGTGAGAAGAATGCAAAGCATATTCTTCTACTTCTTGATCTCTCCTTCTTGGGATCCTTTCCCTTTCCTCACAGTGAGAGACATTAGTCTCCCCATGGTGACCCCTATCCTTACCTACATCTAGTCTCTGTAGTATCTGTTATACAATTTCTTATACTTGAGCCCCCTGAAAACCTCCTAAGTGGTTATCAGATTGATCCCCCCTACCATCTCCCTTATAACTTTCTTCTTCCTAAGAAATTTCTTGATGGGATCTAGGAGGGGTATTTCGGGAACCTCCCCTTCTACTACAAGTCATACGAGGCATCCTACCATAAGTAAGGAGAAGGGTAAGTTTAAGGGTTCCTAGTCTGGTTCTACTTTTAAGTTTTCCTTATGAGAATAAATAAGTTTAAGAACATGAGACAAATTCCCTATACCCTAGTGTGGCAACTTAGGGCTCTGATACCAATGATGTCATGCCCCGCAAGGGAACCAAAGAAGAGAACAAAGATTCTCTTAGGAAAGAAAACCTATGTAATGAAATATGAAACCTTTTTTTTTAACTTTTAAAAGATTTACATTTATAATGACATAAAAAAAGTTTCATTTAGATTCCTCCCGTAGTTCCCTACTAGAATACTATCAATTCATTTAGTTTCAATAAGTGTGCTAATAACCTTGAATAACTTTAAACCAAACATAACATTTGCATTTCTTTAGAAGGAAATATAAATGCTTTTATTTGATACTAAACTTAGCATTTAGATCCATCTATATTCCAAAGTATTCCTTTAGATAAAACATAGCATTTAAAGCATTAACCCTATCTAAATGATTCATTTAAGAATTAGAGTAAATATATGTATGAAATCATTCCATTTGATTAACTAATCTTTCTTAAATTACAATAATGTACAACATTCAACTTTACTTGAACACTTACTAAAGTCCTTTTCTTTTCAACAAACATGCTTTACATAAAGATTACATTTTCCTTTTCATTTCCCTAAATCTACACATCCGAAATTAAATAAATTTTGAAAATACATTAAAGGTTACATTGAATTCATCTCTTCTTAGGAGGTTACAATAATGACATAATTTTACATTTGATAGAAAGTAAGAAAAGATAAAATAAGAACCTTCTTTCTTCAAAACTAGAACAATGTACAGGCAAGAATCCTTTCCTTACTGCAACTACAACTGATACCTCGATAAATAAAGATTTACCACCCAACCAAATGGATACCAAAAGGCCTACTCTCCCATGCTAGGAAATTAACACCAAGATCCACGTAAGAAGAGACAACTATTCCATTCCTAGGGTTGAGATAACCTTTCCCCCCCAAAAAATGAAAAGAAGATTGAAACACAAACCCCTT
The DNA here is from genome assembly GCA_027943335.1 of Chamaecyparis obtusa. NCBI lineage: Eukaryota > Viridiplantae > Streptophyta > Pinopsida > Cupressales > Cupressaceae > Chamaecyparis > Chamaecyparis obtusa. The sequence goes on along the minus strand of BSBK01004794.1, from coordinate 172,128 downwards.
CCCAAAGGTTCAAAACTTGGTAGAAACTCTAAGTGACAAGATAGCTGAGTTTCATCGCATAGCCCTCACCCCTTGGGTTGTCCTAGTACTAGCCAATCTTGGCCCCAACCCCCAAGTAGGCACATGCAAAACTGAAGACTTTTCATGAGGACAAGGCCATTCAGTCATACCTATGCATAGGTACCTTCTCCCACTCCCACCCATAGTCTTTACTATCCCTATTGGCATGGGTGAGGCATTACATTTATCTTTTTAGTATTTTTTTCCATCCCCATTTATTTAATTAAAGTTATCACTTGATTAAAACAACTCATCAGTGCGTTATCCTGGTACTAGCCACTTACGGCCCCGACCCCACACTGAGAGCCACTCACCTAGTTTTCTTAGGTTCTCTACCCTTACCCAAGAATCATAGCACACAAGATATGCACTAAAAAAACATATAAACACTCAATTACTTGCAAATAAGAATAGGAATGGTTTAGGAAGCCATATGGTTGTCCTAGTCCATCGAACAACCCTAAACCCTAATCCTAATTTCTAAACACATCAAGAAGCTTAACTAGGGATCAAAACACACCATCTTACATACATATGAGGAAAAAAGTGATCCAAGTGATCAAATATTACTTGGGTCAGCCCCAAGTTACCTGGGAACCCTAAAACATCAACTAGGTCCAAATATAGGGTTTTGGGAAGAGTTGCACAGTTGGTTTAAGAAGTTGCACAGTTGGTTGCTCAAGCTACATAGTTGGGCCATGAAGCTGCATAGTTGGGGCCTCAAACTATGCATTTGGTAGCAAGAACTACGCAGTTGGTCACCATAACTGTGCAGTTGGATAAAGACTATGTGTTTTGGAAAAATGGCCTAGTAGAGCGAGTTTCTAGGTAAAACTGGGCATGATGGAGGTAATGGAAGTAGAATCAGGGAAAGGCCCAATTGAGATCTCCCTGTTTCCCTTCGAGAACATCCCTCAAACCCATCCTATATGTAGAAAAACTCTACTCTAGATTTGAGAATCAAAAAGTGGTGAAAAATTCATCATGTAGCTAATGAAGAAAAATAAAACTTCCTAAGGTTTGGAAGTACCTACAAACCTCTAAGACATAAAGAAAGGTATAAAAAAAATCCTAGGGAGATTCCAAAATCTAATCAATGAAAAAATGAAGACTATACAATTCATAGTAGAAAGTAGAATAATTTGTGACATCAATATATATTCAAACATAAGGATATTTATCCTTTCTCGTAAAACTATTCAATTCCCTACTGCAACCATAATACAATTGCACAAACATTCTCTATGATGAAAACTCACACAAGATCTAAAGAAAATAGATAACAATTCAATCCAACAAACAAGAACTTAGGGAGGTTCATCTTCCAGGATAGTTCCTACCTGGAGTGTTGTGGAGAAACCATTGGAGAAGAGAATCCTGAATATCTTCGCCTACTCCAAGCACTCCTCCAAATTCCTTCTAGATGCAGGCAAAAATTCCTCCAACAAAATAATAGATTTCCTAACTCAAAGTATCCTATCCCAAAATAATAATAATGAAGCTTCCCGCAGATATAAATTTCTAGCCAACTCCCCATCTCATAGGGATTTGTCTAGTATATAGATTGAGGGAGTAGTTGCACGGGGAAACCAACCAATGCAACTATCCAAACCAATTATTGGTTAATAGTTAGGCTTAATATATGTTTAATAAAGCCATTCCCAGGAAGAGAGATAATTAATATTAGTTTTATCTCTCATATTTCCTTGATTTAAAGAAGTAAACGTAAATTCTGTTATTTTGAAGGATATTTACTAATACTAAGTTACCTAGTTTCTTATGCTATGGTAAAAGAGTTTACCAAATATATATTTATTTTCCATCAATAAAAGTGACTTTATTTAATAGCTTACTAATATTATTTAATTGCAATAATTACTTATCCACAATAATTATATAAATATATATGTATCCATATGCATATGTGTGCACCCATATGCCTATGTGTACATATACCATTATTAATATTATTAAAACATAGTATTATTAATATCATAAAATATTTTATTTTTATGGATATTATGAAATATTATTTTAACCATACCCTTAAACAAATTCTCACACGATACAATAATTCTAATAAGGTAACTACTAATAAAGGATAAAATATACTATACAATAGAATTAGAGTTACCTTTCACGAGATCTCCTAATCAATACATGCAAGAGACAAGAAAAAAGTTCCACAAAATCCAACAAACTGAGAGAATAGAAAGACTGACGCAGAAACTCCCCATGTAAGGAATAGAAAGGGTTAGAGGTGGAATTCATTCTCACGGAACCTTGGTGATATCTCCATAACAACAATAATGATCGAGGATTTTGAGGGCACACTCAGACCTATGAGACCAGGTGAAGTCAATGCCCGGTACCTGCAAGCCTGTATAAGCAAGAAGAGATACATGTACATAGATATATATATATAGATATAGTAAGACATATGTAATCGGATGACTAGGATTGATACATTGTGTGGACCTCAACTAAGTGAGTAACTATGACTTCATCCTGGGTCATGAAAACACATCAGACATATATACATGAAGCATAAAACATTATAGATAATAATGGTTATATTCCAATTCCTTGGGTTAGATCTATTATCTTCCACAACCATATATAAGATAGATGATTAATAAACATTAAAAAATAATCATAAATGAGTGTATCTAAACATCTGATAAGCATATCATCATCCTATAAGCATAAATGTAAACATATAGTTCTAATCATCATAATGAAAAATGTCCAAATCAAAGAGTCCAAGTATAACTATCAGAGAGGGTATTACAGGTTCTTTGCTTCATCCTTTTTTGAAAAGATAATTGGTGAGGGAAGTAGCTTGTTTACTATTTCTATAGCCCTAGCTATTACCTTCATTCTTTTGTCACCTTTCTATACTGACCTTTCTTTAGCCTTGGTGAAGGCCATGAAGGATAACTTCATAAGATCATCCTCATCCATGCTATCTACATCAAAACTTACTGGTGTGGTCATACTTGGCAACAATAAGGTGTCCAATCTAACCTCAACAACTTTTTCTATTTTGATCTCTTCTTCCTTCTTTTCTTCCAGTTGTATATCTTTCTCTTGTATTTTCTCTTCCTTTGCCTTCTCTTAATCTCCAACCTCCATCACACTATCCACATTATCCTTTGTCAAGGGTCACAGGCATACCAGTGACAAAGAAATTTGGTTGCATGCTGGCTTGAACACTATCATTCACTGCCTTGGAACTTTCTCCTAATCCCAGAAATGTAGGCTTAGAAACCTTAGGAGGTGATGCCTTCTTTGGCATATCACTCATTAGGATATGATCAAGGGCCTTTTGTGTGTCCTCAATTACCTCAGCATACTTTCTAGCCATTATTTTTACTAGTCTGGCCTTTTTCGTCAATAGGGGTCTTAATACATTGATTATTCTGTCTCTTTCCTATTTTGAGACAATAGGTAACATGTCCTCAATAGCCTTATTCCTTATGTTTTCATCCTCTGATTGCGCCAAATTTTTTTTGATCTCTAACTTATTGTAAAGCTCCTTAGGAATGGTTGCTTCAATTTCTAATAGATTTTTCTTAAAAATGAACAAGTGTTCAATTATCGTGTCTTCAATAATAGCCTGATCTTTAGAGCTATGTCTCTCATAGTATCTATCCACTTTATTCAAATTTCCATCTTTTATTACTCTTTTATGTAACTATTTAAGGTCAGGCTTCCACAAGGTTTCTTGATCCTTCTGCATTGCTTTTTCTTCAACTTTTTCACCTACCTTTTCCTCATTTTTGTTCCTTTTCACTTCTACCTCTTTTTATTTTGGATTGTCCTATTTGCTAGATCTTGTAGATCTCCTAGGGATGATTATCAACACAATTTATTGTGCTGCCTCCTCTTGAGTAACTAATAAGTCAAAAATTTCAACACCTGGACTTACTATTTTCTCTTCCTCTGAAGGAATAGGTGCATCAATAACAATGCTAGAAGATGCCTCCATCTTTGTTCTTATACTTTTCAACTGCTCCTTAGTGACTCCCACCTTCATAGTAATATCTTCCATAATTTTACTGATTTTCCTTTTCCTTGTTACCTTTTTGTATTCTTCTCTTACCTTCTCTAATTTCTCCCTATAAGTTCCCTATCTTTCTTCAGTAGGGTCTACCTCTACTGCCAAAATATTTTCTACATACATAGTTAATATCTCTACACTAACTTCATATCCCATAGGATAACACCATTTCTTTCTTGGTACTACCGCCTTAAAGAAAACACAATCAGTTTCAACCATGAAACACATAGTGTCTTGATATTTCTTAACTAAACTCTCAAGTATCCCATATCTCTCCTTCATCTATCTTTGAAGTATTTTAGTCCATGCAAATAGTTTTTCATCAACCCAATTCTTGTCCTATCTCCTGTAACTCTCTGAAATTTGAATTCTAGTGGGCACATTGTCCTTCCATACACAGGGGTGCATGCCAAGGAATTTGTGGATGATATGTATATACATGTGAACCAAAAATGATCCAAACCTAAATTATTTAGATTTATCTTTCTTAATGGCTTTCACATTCTCTAGGAACTATTTTGCAAGAACTTCGCACAGGTTATACTCCTCTTTTTCCTTGACCATCTGATAGGCCATCATAAAAACTCTAGAAATAATTGAATTAGGTCTGATGTTATAAAACAACTTGTACCCCAACAAAATAGCTACCAACCTAACATCTTGTTGATAGATGTCATTGAATGTCATCACCCTCTTATCCCACTTAGAATGAGTTAGGGCTTCTCCTTGTTTCCTTAAGTTCTTTTTTGAAACTAGAAGGGATCCTTCATTATCTAGGCCTATTATCTCATGTATCATCTATGTACATATTTTCACAGGTTGTTCCCCAATCCAAACAAACTGATCATGAACTCTGCTAAGGATAATCTTAAACCATTCTACTTCCATGAATTCTGTCAGTAGGTTGGCTTAATGATAGATTGATCCTGTAGGTGTTTGAACTCTTCTACCATGGATCCATCTTCTTCTATCATGTTATCCAATTCACTATATATGTTTACATCCCCAATGATCTCATACTTTTAGTGTATGTATGTCCTAACATCTTCAATGTGCAATACACCGATAGGGGTTTGTGAAAATGCTCCATTCAGATTATCCTCACAAGATTTAAAAGGACGTCTCTTGAACTTATACCTAGGTCTATCCATGAAATCATAAACTATTGGTGCATCCATAACTTTTTACTAAGAATAATTCTAAATACCTTTAACTCACTCAAATTTGGGTTCTTGCTTCATGTGATCACACAATCACTCTACTAGATGACTGATCTCCTTCACAACTCTTCTCTCCATAAACACTAATCAACAAATGGTGTATAAATGATATCTTCCAAGTCTTTTTATCCTTTGCAACTTGAGTGAGTGCATTAAACACAGGTAGCTCAACTTAGAATGTTGTCCAATCAACACAAAACTTGTAAACACAAAAGATGAATCTCAAAGTGTTGCACTCTAATCCATAGACTCCTCAGTGTCTGTACACATCATACCTAAGCTCGCATGAGATTACTCCACATATACAGGGGCTGGATGTATTCTATTCATTGTATCCAATGCTTCGCATAAGGCCATGCATCCCTCTAGGTCGATGGCTCAAAGAACTCATCATGCAAAGACACAGTATCATCTACCGTCTATCCTTGAACCACTACCTTGTTTAATAATTTTTCTTTCCATATCTTCTCATCCTCTGATTTCTTGAAATGACTCTCAAACTCATTCATGTAGTCATTGAGACTCTTACCACTATCACCAATATTCTTCCTTATAACCATAGGAGGTGGCCCTCTTGGTTCACTTGATCTTCTCGGTCCTCTTCTATTGTCCTCTCCATTATATTTGCAAAACTTCACAATGTGATGTAGATTGTTACATTTGTAAAAATTCAGTGGTCTTCTTCTATCTTGATTAGTCTGCAACTTATAGTACCTTGTTGTATGCTGAAAGTTATTGCATTTTTGACATGTGATCTTGGCTATTGTTTCTTCTTTGACATAATCTTTCTTATACCTATACTGATCTGGTTTTCTACAATCTTCTTTCTTGTGTCCATATTCATAACAGTTAAAACAGTAGTTGGTAAAGGGTTTTGAGGCACCTTTACTTTTGCAATCTCTTTTCATGTGACCAACTTTGTTGCATCCAAAACATCTACCTCTTAAAGGTCTGAACTATTCTCTAGGTTCTTCATGAGTAGGTCTTTCTTCATTCTTTTCTTTATTTGTTTCTTCTTGAGTTTTAGAACATTATGCTTCATTGAATCCAACTCCATTCATATCTCCTCTAGGCTTTTGTATTGCTCTTTGTTCATCAATCTTGTCACTGCTCATGTTCAACTTCTCAATGTGTAATTTGTCTTGAGTGAGTTCACCTTTAATGATCTAATTATACTTCTCCAATTCCTGATATTTGTCTTTTTACTAGTCAAGTTCAGTCTTCATTTGTCTTATCTACATATTAGCTTCTTTCATTTACTCTTCAACTTTGTTTCTTTCATCCTTTTCATGTTGTATATCTTTAATCATCAAAAGATTAATTTGTTCTTTTTCTTGCTCCAACTTCTTCACTTTGTCTGATGCATCATTATCTAAATCTTCTTTTATCTTCTCCATAAGGTCTTGTCTCTGACATTTTGCAATCTCAAGTTGTTCTCTTATTTTTCTGATGAAACCTTTTGCTCTTTTCAATTTGAATTTGAATTCACCATTCTCAGCCTTCACTTTATCCAAATCTTCAAGTGGAGCTTCAAAGTTCTCTTGCAAACTTTCCGAATCCATTCTAATCTCCCTCAAGCTATTAGGCTTTCTCTCCAAGGGCCAAAAGCTATGATACAAATTGTTAGGATTAGGTAATACTAAGAGGGGAGGTGAATCTGTATAACATAACTTTGATTTAAAATTCAAACAATTATAAATAATCCATAGTAATGCAGAAATGAAAATAACATATTTTTACAAGTAGTGGTTTCCGTTTCACCAAAAGATCGACTTGTTAATGCCTGATACAACCACTAGACTTATAGAAGACACAGGAGGCATTTTAGCCATGTCATGAATCCCAAGGGGAGCCCTAACCATTTTTCCAACAATCTCCCCCTTAGTGTTACTTGAGGGGATTTGAACCTATGACCAAGATTTGATACCACTTGTTACAAGTAGTGGTTGTTGTTGCACCAAAAGATCGACCTGTTAATGCCCAATACAACCACTAGACTTATAGAAGACAAAGGAGGCAGTTAAACCATGTCACGAATCCTAAGGGGAGTGTTGACCATTTTTCAAACACATATAAGCATAACAAATTACAAATGACACCATGATTTTTTCTCGAGGAAACCCTGGCCAAGGGAAAACCCTGGTGGGGATGGTACCCACAAATATGCACTAAAATATAGTATCCCTGTTGGGAGATCTAGCCCTATTAGGAGTTGATTGTTACATAGTACATTTCCTTTTTAGAGGAATAAAAAACCTTGTTAGGGATATAAAAAACACCTGGTTAAATATGGTGAGCAAACTTCTCTTGCAATCACAACTGTCTCAAAAGAGTTCTCCAAAATGTGAATAATACAAGAACTTATCTTGCTTAGATAGTTCTAGTTATAGCTCTATCTCTTACTGATCTCACATCTAATCTCTTCTCTTAGATTCACAACCTTTCTTCATTATCACAATCACAACATATTTCACTTTCATAAATGCACTCTATACTTATAGAAAATTTTCCATCAAGTCGGCTTCACAAATACCATAAAAAACATAATAATAAATTATGCAAATGATAATTATGGATTCAGTGATCTTATATCACCCAAGTGTCAGAAATATACTTCAGTCACCTAACTTAGCATATTACCATATCCACTATACTCTCCTTGATCTTCGCAACTGTTCATATGACTTGATATACTTATTTACTATCTTCGCATACCTTCCGGACACTATATCCCATTGATCTAATCACCAAAACTCATGCGCTCTTAACTGAAGCATTTATACATCCCAAAATACCTTTAATTAACTTCTCAAGCCATAATACCTCATACATCTTCATCTCTAACCAAAACTGTAGAACTATATTGTGCTATCTTGATTATGGACTTAGTCTTTTTCATGATTGTGACTCTAGTAAAAAACTTCTCAACATGTGATCACTCCAACATAAGTGTTTCCATAAATGACAACCCTCAAGTGATCTCTAGTGCCCCAAAACATCACTTTCCAACAATCTAGTCAATGTAGACTTACAATACATTTTTGTATTGTAAGCTTAAGAATGTGTACAATCAATGTAAGCTTGAAATTGCATACAATTGATGATTACAAAGAAATGCATAGATTCAATGAGTAAAGAGAAATAAATAAAGGGAATTGTAAACATTATAATTTAGAAACATGCCATGATTGAAATATAGAGAAATATTTGAAATAAAAAAGAAATTATAAAATTAAATAAATTCAATAAGCTAATTTCATGAGTAAACTAGAAGATGTAATCATATTATTGACAATGTCCCCTATTTATTTGAAATTCCAAGTTAAAATGTCACAGTTTAATATAAGACAAATACATATAGTCAATGTCAACTTAAGAATGGAAACAATAATTATGGAGACAAACATTTCAATGTCAAATTAAGATTGTATGCAATCATTGTATGCTTAGAAAATGACTACAATCAGTGTGACAAAGAAAAACATATTCAATTTAAAAATGCATACAGTCAATGTAAGGTTAGGAAATGAGTAGAATCAATGTGAAAAATAATTCAATGACAACTTAAGAAGGCATACATTCAATGTAAGATTAAAAAATCATATTGGTGGACCGAAACCCTCATTGCATGCAGAGAAACCAAGTTGGCAGTAAGTGTTTGTGGGAGAAGAATTTTTGAGAAACTAGTGGAAAGAATGGTAAATAAGCATAGTTTTAGGGGCTACAGTGGTTAGGTTATCTTAATAGTATGATATCAAAATTAATGGAATGAATGAAGCCCTTAGTTTAATAGAGATAAAGAGTTCAAACAAAGAAGCCAAAAAAGAAAATGCATACATGAATAAATCATGAATAAACTATCATATTTAATCAAATTATGGAGAGTGTACACAATTTATTTGATATTCAATGTAATAATTTGATAGTGTAATAGCCCTTGATTGAATAGAGAGAAATGGTTGAAACAAAAAAAAAGACCACCAAAGCAAATGAAAACAATAACATTTAATGATTAAACAAGGAAATTTTATCATATTATCTATATTCGACCCTAATTATTTGACATTCCATGCAATTATTAATCAATATGATGTAATAAAAATGGTCCTAGTAAAACCCCTGACTATCTAGAAACATAGAAATGGTTGAAACAAACAATAAACCATAAAAGAAAAAGAAAACAATAACTTTTAAATTTAAACTAGCAGCAATGATCATATTATTGACAATGTACCTTATTTCTTTGATATTCCCTCAAATAATTAAACATTACAATATAAAAATAAAATGAATTGACTCAAGTCTTGGAGAGAATACAAAAAAATTGTTGGAACCAATGGGAAACCATAAAAAAAAAGAGAATAAAATAACATATTATCCACATTAAACCCAATTTATTTGACAGTCCATGAATTAATTTCATAGGATGATTTAGAAAAAAATTGAGTGAGTCAAATTGTTGACTAAAAATACAAAAATGCTTGAATCAAACAAGATATAGTAAAGGAAAAAGACTACAATAATTTTTCATGATTTAACTAGTAGCTCTAATCATCTTATCGACAATGTACCATATTTCTTTGACATTTCATGCAATCATTTTACAACAATATATTACAAAAAAAAAAATGGAATGGAACACTCATTACAGTTTAGAGAAATAGTTGGAACAAACAGGTATCCGTGAAATAAAATGACTACAATAATATTTTATAATTAAAGTATAGATGAAATCATCTTTTTGCAATTGTACTTTTTGTAGCCATTTTTAGGAAATCATTTCACAATATAATAAGAAGAATAGATTGAAACCCTCGATTACAAATAGAAAAACCATTTAGACAACATTTTTAACAAACAACATCAAATGATAAAAAAAAAGTGTTATTCTCTAGCTATGAGTGATGGACGAAATCCCTCATTTTTTTCTACTTGACCCAAGCCCTGGTCGCATGTAGAGAAGAAAAGTCAATGGGAAGCGTTTGTGACAGAAGAATTTTTGTGAAACTAGTAGAAATAATGGTAAATAAACATGGTTTTAGGGATCATAGTTATTAGGTATTGGGTCAAGTTTTGGTAGTTATTGTATCATCAAAAAATTAAAGCACTTCCATTTAGGACTAGTTTAGCCCTCTGAGTAAGTGGTTTGGAGTCATGTCAAACACCTCGAATGGGTCTTTGAATTGGATTTGGATTTTTCCCCTGTCCTGCCCTATTTTCCACTTCTTTCTTGCCTGTTTCTGGGATCTTGCTTTGAGAATTTGAGGTTCTTGACCTCAGGGTCAAGGCTGACCTTTTGGGTCAAGGTCGACCTCGACCTTGATCTAGGTCAAGGTTGACCTCGTTCCTGACCTAGGGTCTAAATTTTTGTTAGGAATGAATGTTGAATATATCCTATGGGGGAGTATTTGGAGTCATTCTGTAGTAGGTGTATGTTGCATTCATGACTGTGATTGTCATTTATGTCAACACAATGATCTACTGGAGAATAGCAAAGAAGTAGACACTATTTGAATGAGTGCACGTAGAGTATTAAAAATCAAGATATGAAAAGTTGAGGATCTATTATACATTGTTTACTAAAATTATGGTCAAGAGTGCATACATAAATTCTATTATTCATGAAAGTTATGTATAATTTAGTGGAAGCAGTATTTAGACAGTGTTCCTGAGAAGGGGCTTGCGGTAACTAGATTATATCTCCTAATCAGGATAGAATCTGGGCATGCAGAGTTATACATTTGATGAAGACATTTTGGTGGTGACTTGGATGAGATAACATGGTCAGAGGTCACACATGTGAAGAATTTTTTTTTTGAAGTTGATAGTTTTATGTAATTGTGGATAATTATGTAATGTGTGAGGGTTTATATTTTATATTTGGTTAAGCCTTATTGGCTGACTCATTTGTAATTATTTGATTGTGGTATATAGGAAGAATTGTTTTCCTTGATTGTTAGATATGGAATATGATGAGATATAGATGTGAATTATGAAATTGAGCAATATATGTTGTAAGAGAATATGAGAATTGTAGAGATCTAGTGAAGCAGTTGGTGTGGTTTGGCACAAGCAAAAGAGAAAAGATAAGTTGCTGAGATCATTATTTATTGGTATTATTCTATTTGGATAATATAGAGATTAGTTGGACAATGTGTTTAGTGATCTTTCACTTGAAGCTGGTTGGACAGTGGGTCCTTCTATCTTCCATAACTCTTAACTGGGTTAGAATCTTTTAACAGGGATTCAAAGTCTCCTAACAAGGACTCATATGTATTGAATGTATTTCATAAGGCTCCTAATAGACTCCATCCTCTCACAAGGATTTTTCATATTAGTGCATCTTTTGTGGGCATCATTCCCATTGGAGTTTACTCTTTGATCCAGAGGTTCCCTAGTTAACATATCTTGTGTTATTATGTAGTTGTGTATGTTTATCTTTCTATGGTTGTTGCTTATATTGATTAGAGGGTTGAAATCTAAAAAAGGTAATAAAATTTGTTATTATTTGATAAATGATTCACCCCCCCTCTTAGTTATCTTGGTGGACATTACTTTCTAACAATTAGTATGAGAGTGGCAGGTCCTTGAAGGAAAAGTTTAACAACTAAAAGAGATCTATGGTGACTCATTCTAGGAAAGAAAGCCCTAAGTTTGATGGAGTAAACTATGATAGTTGGAAAGAGAAGATGAAGACTCATTTGTTATTTTTAGGAACAAGATATTGGTTAATCATAAAGAATGAGAAGACTATCATTGAAGAAGACAAAATTGAAGAATGTATTGATATGGAGAGAGATCTATTCATGTGTAACATACTTGTGAGAGAAGCACTTTTGTTAGAAATTTTAGAAAATGAATACAGTTAGGTAAAAACTTGAAGGACATCTCATGAAATTTGGTTAGGTTTACAATCTACTTTTGAAGGTGATGTACATGAAAAAAGAGTTAGATTATATAATTGGATATGTTTATTTGAAGATATAAAATGATGGAAGATGAATCTATTAGAAGTTATATTGGTAGGATATCAGAGATTATTGCAAGTATCAAAGCTTGTGAAGGTAAAAAGACTGAGGATGAAGTGATATGGAATATCTGAAAGACATTAACCCCTATATTTAAGTAGATGACATAGATGACTAAACAATTTATACCTTGTATTGAGAATTTACTAGAGAAACTCTTCTTGGAAGATTAGAAGTGACAATGATAGGCTTGAGACAGACATGAGATCTACCTAGAATTGAGACAACATTCAATGCACTTAGTGTTCACCCTACTTTATCAAGAAGTATTAGTGTCAATATAGATTATGCTACTTGCAACAGATCTAAGAATGAAGAAGATATAAATATTGAGGAAGGGATTTCCTTTCTTGTGAAAAGAGAACCAGAAGGTAAGAAAATATTTAAATGTTGGACTTGTCAAGAATATGATAATTTTGCATCTAAATTCCCTAAGAGAGTAAATAAGTATAATAAGAACTTTAAACCTAGAAGATATAAAGAATGTTACTATGCTAATGATGAAGAACTTGAGGCTAGTGTTGGGAAATTCTTAAGTGAAAGTGATAATGAGAATGATGATATAGGATTTGTAGCAATAAAGGAAGAAATTTCTGAAACTAAAGTTAGAGAAGAAGAAGCTTTAGTTTCCCAAGTAGAAAAGAAAACTAATTGGATCATAGATAGTGGTTGTTCACATCATATGACTAGGGATATGAAGAAATTTATAAAGTTTAACAACTATGATAGAGGAGTTTTTCGAGTTGGAAATAATGCACCTTGTTTGATCAAAGGAATAGGATCTATTACTCTTGATGGAAAGACTAACACTAATGATGTTTATTTTGTGGATGGATTGAAACATACTCTTTTGAGTGTTGGACAATTAGTTGATAAGGGATATCAAGTTTGGTTTACTGAGAAAACTTGTGTGATCAAGGATAAGGATGATAATTTGATTGGAACTGGATCAATAACCAGAGGTAATGTATTTTAGTTGAATCCTACTAAGATGACATGTTTGATTACTAAAATTGATGACAGTTGGTTATGGAAGGGAAGGTTTTGTCATATAAACTTTGATAACATTGTGAATGTTAGTACTACATTTGTAACTTAAGATATTTGCCTAAGATTATGAAACCTACTAACATGATTTGCAAAGAATGTGTTATGGCTAAGCAGAAGAGAAGTTTATTTCCTAGTAAGAAGTTCACTACATCAGATAATTTGGAAGTTTTTCATACAGATTTGAGCAGTCCGACAAGGACTAGAGGATTCTATGGGTTAAGGTACTTTATGATTCTTATTGATGATTTTACAAGAATGATGTGGATTGTATTTCTTAAAGAAAAAATTGAAGCATTTGATAAATTTAAATTGATTAAGAACAAAGTTGAGAATGAATCTGGAATGAAGATTAAATTTTTAAGGTCTGATAGAGGTGGAGAATTTACTTTGAAGGATTTTAATACATTTTGTGAAGTGAATGGTATTAAGAGACAACTTTCAGACCCTAGAACACCTGAACATAATGGTATTGCAGAAAGAAGAAATAAATCAGTAACTGAAGCAACAAGAGATATGTTATTTGAAAATGACTTGGCAAAGATATTATGGAGAGAAGTAATGTATACAACAGTGTATACAATGAACATAGTACAAATCAGAGCAGACAAAAACAAGACACCTTATGAATTGTGGTTTGGACATGTGCCATCAGTTAAGTATTTTAGAATTTTTGGAAGTAAGTATTATATTAAGAGAGATGATGATATTAGAAAGTTCAATCCCAGAATTGACAAAGATGAAAATTAGGGAGGTAGTATTGATGACAAAAAGAGTACAAGTGGTGGAGCATTTTTCCTTGGAGGAAGATTGGTTTCTTGGTTAAGTAAGAAACATAATTGTATTTCACAAAGCATAGCAGAAGTAGAATATGTAGTAGAAGCAAACAATTGTAATTAGATAATATGGATGAAACAAATGCTAAAGGATATTGGAAATAAATTTGATGAGCCTATTGTTATACATTGTGATAACACTAGTGTAACAAGTATGCTGAAGAATCCTGTATTGCACTCTAAGACAAAGCATATAGAAATCAAGTATCATGTTGTAAGAGAGAAAGTTGTAGAGAAAGAACTCAGACTTGAGTATATAAGTACAAAAGAGTAGATTGCAGATGTATTTACAAAGCCCTTACCTAAGGATACATTTGAGTATTTGAGAGGTATGCTTGGGGTTATGTCGTAGCCTACTTTTGAGAAGTGATGCAGATTGTTGCATTAGTCCAATGGTATATGATCTCTATCTTTTTTGGACTGTATGCTAGTATTTCCTCTATGGGGGAGTATGTGTGTTTTGAGCTGAGTCATAAAGGGCTCTTGTGAATGTGTTTTTTGAAAAGTGTCTTTTGACATTGAGGTTTTTGTTGACATAGTGATGCTTTATATATCATTGATGTCAATGGGGGAGAAAGATACATGAAAAACATCTGTTGGAGGAGATGAAGTAATAAAAAATGGAAAAACCTGTAAGATTTGATTGATGAAGAGGATTTGAAAATATTTCAGAGAAGTAGTGTTGCAATTTGGTATTTATGGAACTTGGATGTTTTTTCATCTATTTTTCCATCAATGCCAATGGGGGAGATTATTAGGAATGAATTTTGAATATATCCTATGGGGGAGTATTTGGAGTCATTCTATAGAAGTTGTATGTTGCATTCATGATTGTGATTGTCATTGATGTCAATGCAATGATCTATTAGAGAATAGCAGAGAAGCAGATAGTGTTTGAATTAGCGCACGTGGAGTATTGTAGATCAAGATAAGAAAAGTTGAGGATCTATTCTACATTGTGTAATGAGATTTTGGTCTAGAGCGCATATGAAAACTCTATTATTCATGACAATTATGTATAATTTAGTGGAAGTAGTATTCAGAAAGTGTTCCTGAGAAGAAGCTTGTGATAATTGGATGATATCTCATAATCGAGATAGAATTTGGGCATGTGAAGTTTTATAGTTGATGAAGACATTTTTGTGGTGACCTAGATTAGACAACATGGTAAGAGGTTGCACGTGTGAATAATTTTTTTTTTTTGAAGCAGACAATTTTATGTAATTGTGGATGATTATGTAATGTGTGAAGGTTTATATTTTGTATTTGGTTAAGCCTTGTTGGATGACTCATTTGTAATTATTTGAGTGTGGTATAAAGGAACAATTTTTTTCCTTGATTGTGAGATATGGAATATGATGAGATATAGATGTGAATTGTGAAATTGAGCAATATATGTTGTAAGAGGATATGCGAATTGCATAGATCTAGTATTGAGATCTCGTGAAGCAGTTGGTGTGGTTTGGCACAAGTAGAAGAGAACATATTAGTTGCTGAGAAAAGTATTTATTGGTATAATTCTATTTGGATAATACAAAGATTAGTTGGATAGTGTGTTTAGTGATCTTGCCCTTGAAGATGTTTGGACAGTGGGTCTTTCTATCTTCCATAACTCTTAACCGAGTTAGATTCTTTTAATAGGGATTCAAAGTCTCCTAACATGGACTCATATGTACTAAATGTATTTCATAAGGCTCTTAACAGATTCCATCCTCTCACAAGGAATTTTCATATTAGTGCATCTTTTGTGGGCATCATTCCCACTGGGGTTTACTCTCTAATCAAGAGGTTCCCTAGTTAACATATCTTGTGTTATTGTGTAGTTGTGTATGTTTATCTTTCTATGGTTGTTGCTTATATTGATTACATGTTTTAAATATAAAAAAGGTAATAAATTTTTTTATTATCTGATAACTCATTCACCCCACCCTCTTAGTTATCTTGGTGGACATTACTTTCTAACAATTTAAAAATCTGAGGGTTTCCAGATGTCAGGTTTCAAAAAGATTTATTTCCTGCTTTCGGGTCGGTTGTTTCAAGCTCTGAAATGGTAAAATCTTAAATATATTTAATTTAGGTCCATTTCTAGGGGTATAGGCTTAATGGTAATTTATTTCCCCCATGTCGGCCTCTTTATAAGTTTGTGCCCTAAACTAGTATATAAGGAAGCTTTCTCCTCTCATTTTCTCCATCAAGTATACATCAAGTCCACGAGCAATCAAGATCAAGTATCAATCAAGAATAAAATATCCATCCAGAAAAAGAAAGAAAGCATTCAAGTATTCAAGCCTTCAACCATTCAATTCATCAAGGAGATCCATCGATAGCCATTGAAGGATTCAAGCTCTATGGAGCCCTCTTGTTGACAATTTCTCCATCCATGTCCATTCAAGCTCCTTCCAATTCCAAGATCCATTCAAGAATGGTGTTGAAGATCTAAAGAAAATTGATTTGAGACATCCTACATACTTTTGTACACTCATTTGTAGCATCCATACTTATGGATTCAAGGATTCAAATCCTCCACAAGGGTTTGAACGTAAGCAAGGTGAATTGTTCCATTTACTTTGTTTATTACTGCAATTTCAATTATATTTCAAGGTTAATTCCAAAATAGTGGTTTGACCAAGGCAAACCCTTGATACAAATAACAAAACCCTTTTTTCTTGCAGGAACGGGTGCAGAACAACAAATTACAAAGCAGATTCGGATAACCTTTTCAGCAAACTTTCAGGATCCACAAACAAAATTTCCATTGGAGTAGTGTAGGTCAAGGTCAACATAAAGGGTCAAGGTCAACATAAAGGGTCAAGGTCGACCTTCATTTGGCTCAAGGTCAACCTTACTCAAAAAAGAAAAAGATTTTTGAGTTTTCTATGTCTCTATGTTTCCAGGCCAGATCCAGTTGCAAAATTTCTAGAAATTTAGTATAGACACTAGAAAATAGTAATTTCCAAATCTGCTATACTTTGAGGTTAGTATTTTTCTTCAATTCATTTTCATATCTCATTGCATCATTTTAGAACCATACACATACATTAACATCATTATCATCATTCATCTTTTTTACATTATTACATTTTTGGTGAACCTACGATAGATAACTCTTTATTTTATGGTGTTAGATCTTTCATGTATAATAGATTAGCCTTCTTTTATGTGCTTTCATTTACATTTCAAAAATAAAATAAAATAAAATTCATTTTTTCATGCCTTGTATTTTTCCTAATTTAGTTGATTTGCATTACATTGGTATATGAGCTTTACTACCTCTAGTCCTACTTATAATATCTTGGTTAGAAGAAGTCATAGATTTATGGGTTCCTTTGATCTCGAGTCTTCCTCTCCTTTCCTTAGGATCCTAGATGACAATTTGATCACTCATGATTCCAATCCTACTATAGATAATAACTCTTCTCATTCATCTCATGATGAGGATGATGCTTTAAGAGTTCTTCCTGAGCAAGTCCAAAAACTTTCAATTGAACTTGATAAAATGGGAAATTGGCTTATTCAAGAAAACCATAATCAACATCTATTCAAGCTATAGAGGTTGTTAAGAAATTTCTTTGGGATAGTGATCAAGGTGTTAATCTATTGCATGGTATCACTCATCTTGTGCATTTAAATGTTAAACCTTTAGCTCAAGAAGCTCAAGAACTAGGATTCACTACTCGTGTCACTAGTGTGGAACCTTCTTCCATTGCTTTACCTACCATTCCTACTTATACTCCTCATTTAGTGACTATATCTATTACATCTCTTCCCATGAGTGTTCCACCATTATCTCTACCTACCTCACAACCTTCTTATTATAGTGTTCCTTTTACCTATTCCAACCCTCTTCCAACTGTGGTTCCAAGTGTTCCACCAGTTGTGTCTTCTATTACAGCTTCTTCCTACACTTTCCCTAGTGTTTCTATGACTCCTATGTCTTCTAATGATTCCACAATCATTAGTCTAGCTCAAACTATGTCCTCTTTACAACAAAAACTTGCATCCTTAACTCAATCCAAATTTAGTATTCCTACATGTGACATGGGTAGTCCTTTGTCCCTAGACATTATTTGTGCTCCTATTCCTCAGCAAGCTGATATACCTCATCTTGAGAATTATAATGGTAAGGGAGACCCTGTCACTCATGTTAAAACATTTCAAATCCTTTGTAGTGACTAGGCTCATGACCATAGGATTTTAGCCAAGTTGTTTGCTAGAACATTTTGTGATAAGGCCTTGCAATGGTATTGTTCCTTGCTTCCTTATTCTATTGATTATTTTACAAAACATGCTAATTCCTTTATCCAGCAATTCCAAAATAACATTGGTTCGCAAGTGTCCTTAATTGATTTGATGCATTTTAAACAAAATCCTAAAGAAAAATTAATTGAATTCATTGGTAGATTTAAGCATTTGTATGCTCAAATTTCTTGTCTTGTTCCTGATATTGATATTCAACATATGTTTATTTCAAATTTATAAAAGGATATTAGAGATAAGATTCTGCTTACTGAATTTACCTCTTCTCAAACACTTTGTATAATGCTTCATCATTATCAATTAAAAGTGAGTCAATTTGAGAGCACTAGTCCAATGGCTCCTATTCCAGTTGATCAAAGTGATGCTGCTCCAAATCCTAACAAGTTTCAAAAACCTAACAACTATGTCAAGATAAATAAACAAGAAAATGCAGTTGCTGATCAAGTTGTTGCATCCAACAATGCCACTTCTACATCCACTATTTTTTGTCTGAATTGTACATTTACTCCTCTTTCTGAATATTTACATTCTATTATGAGTAAATTTTTGAATGCTAATATGATTACTTTGTCTCCTATTCGACCTCTTTTACCTACTATGATGACATCCAAATCCTTTGATCCCATAGCCTTTTGTCAATACCATCGTTAGATTAGCCATGATACTGAGAAGTGTTATTCTCTAAAACATAAGGTTCAAGCTTTAATTGATTCTAATGCTTTATCTGTTGATAATTTTGATGGTAGTGGGAACAAATTTGTCTCTCCTCCTAATCAAACTCTCCAAATATATATGAATCCTTTTCCTACACATGATACTAATACCATTGTTAACCATATTGTTAACCATGTGGAGCATGTTGTTTTGTCTCAACTTGTATCTCCACCTGAGCCTCAATCTCAACCTCAACCTCAAGTTCCACCAAAACCTCAACCTAAACCTAGACATCAACCTAAGAATAAAAAACCTAGGTAACTCTTGATCACCTTTGATGATTCTGAGACTATTAAAGCTTCTGATGGTCCCCTCTACATTCATGCTATGATTTCTAAGATACCTACACGTGGTTTTCTTATTGATCCTACATCCTTAGTTAATGTCATTATTGAAGAAAACCTTTTTATGAAAAAATTACAATGTTATTGTTATGATATATCTAATGTGTGGATTCAAACTTGTAATGGTTTTCTATATCCATCATTTGGTTCTATTAACTTTCATGTTGAACTTTGTGGTAAATTTGTGGACACTACTTTCATTGTTGTCCCTACTTCTGATTAGTTTCAAGTTAAACTTGGTTTGCCTTTGTTGAATTCCATGCATTCTGTTGTTTCTCCTATCCATAAGTGTATTAAATTCATTCATGATGAAGAAGTGAAGACAATTAATCATACTTCATATCAACCTTCTAGGCCTAGGAATTAGGCTACCCTTGACTTCTTTTGGCCTTCATTACCTAATTCATGTCCTTCTCAAGCTGATAACTTTTTTGGCTCATATCAAGCCTATAAACATCACAAGGTTGTTGAGTTAAGCATGCCTCAGATGGATTTTAACCATAGTCTCTTACCTATGCATTCTATACCTCCTTTATCCATTGCTTCTAGCTCTATTAATCAAACTTCTAGTGTTGCTTTTCAACTTTCTGAGAATCCTAATAATTCTCCTATAGAACCCATGAAGGAACCGATTGTTGTTCCTCCTAGTTCTCAACATATTTCAAACAAGAAAAAATGTAACCAATCTACCAATGAATGTTGTAAGAAGCGTTGGGCTAAAGATAAGGCCTGTGCCTCTATCCTTCAAAGTTCTTTACCTTCTTTTGACCAGCCTATGCCAGATGTGTTAGAGGAAGTTAATATTAATAATTATATTAAGATGAATGGTTATGATGATTCTATTTGTATCTTAGATTCTATTTTCATTAATCTTGATGTAGAAGATACTCTTGATGATCCGAATGATGATAATGATGAATATGAGACTATTAACATTGATAGTGATTTACCTAATATGATTTCAACATAATTGATAATTACACCTAGTATCAAACATCACAATTCTCAAGAGGATCTATGTTTGGAACTAGCTATTATTCCTACTATGTTGGATATAGTCCCTCTTGTGAGTTTCCCACCTTACCTAAATGGTATAGATCAAGATGGGGAGAGAAGGAAACATGCTTGATTGTCTTGTCCTCAATGGTAGCTTATTGTGTGTTTGCCTATTGTATTGTGTTCTCCTGTAATGTGTTTGCTAAATGTTTGTTAGATTCTTTTAGACGACCCTTGTTTCTTTGTTGGTGCAAGGTGATAAAGGAATCAAACTTCTTGTACTATTCCTCTATATGTATCTCTATTCTTCTATATGTTGTTTCCATCTTATGTTGTTCCTGTGCTATTGTTCATAAATGTTTTCCTTGCGTAGTCCTCTTGGATTTGCAACTTGGTAGCACTGATTCTTTTTGGTCTCCATGTTGTTGTCCAAAAAGACTCTTCTTTGTAACTCTTGCATTTTCTTTCCTCCATTGTGATTGTAGTTCTACTTCCTTTGGGGAATGATGTCAATTAATTTGCAATAATATCATATATATATATATTATCTTATGATCATACAGACCCCATAGTAGGTAGATCCCTTATGTGTTCTTTTTATGTTTAAGTGGTATTTCCCTTGATTTGTCTTATCATGGGGGCATCTCATAGTGGAAACATAATTAATGGAGTTGTTTATATTTCCATTCAAGCTATTTCTCCTGTTAAAGTGTTAGCAATGACTTTAATGAGGGGGCATACGATCTACTCACTTTTTGAACACACGCACTTTCAAGATATTTTTCAAAACATTTCTCCCTTAATGGATTATAGACTAATCCTTAAAGCATGGATTTTTACCTTATAGGATCTCTTGATCCCTCCAGTTTCAATTTTCAAAGTTTTGATTTCTTAAGGTTAGAGGTGTCCTTAAGAATGGATCTCTCTTGTTTTGGCTTTTCTCTTTTGGAATAGAATATTCCTGAGGGTGAATCGTTGATGGGTTGACAAGTGAGTAGCCACATTCACTAGGCAGGTCAACTCCATCTTTCTAGTTGTGTTGTTTCCTTATTTGATTCACAATGGAACATAAGTTCTCATTGGGCGAGGTAATCACACCCTCTTCTCTATTTTTTCTAGTGATTTCTCTCTTATTGCAATCTTGGGGTTGACAAAGAATTGAGTCACTGGGGGCTTGAGAATTTATTTTTCCCTTTGATTTCAATAAGATTTTTTGTTTCTTCATGATCTCCTTTACCAAGAGTCTGCATCAAGTCCATACTCTTGCTAAAGTGGGGACTAAATGTATCATTGTAAAATGGAAGAAATTCCATTTAGGACTGGTTTATCCCACTTAGTAAGTGGTTTGGAGTCATGTCAAATGCCTTGAATGGGTCTTTGACTTGGATCTGGCTTCTTCCCATTTCCTGCCCTATTTTCCACTTCTTTCCTGCCTATTTCTGGCATCCTACTCTGAGAATTTGAGGTTCCTGACCTCAAGGTCAAGGTAAACATTTTGGGTCAAGGTCGACCTCAACCCTAACCTAGGTCAAGGTCAACCTTGAGTCTGACCCTGGCTCTAAATTGTTAGGAATGGGAACACTAAGAGGGGGCGTGAATCAGTGTTCATTGTAATTTATCTTTTTACTTAATCTTAAAATGAACTTGAATACTTAAATACTGAAATGAACATCCACATAAACATGAAACATGAAATCAACACATAACACCAATATGGTTACGGAGAAACCCAAATAGGTAATGTTACCCAAAATTTCCTATTATACGGATTTGGCATGTTTTCACTTGCGAAGTAGATCCACAAGATTTTATGGTTTGTGACCTTGGCCCCATGTTCCTTAATGTGCCACCATGCTCTAGTTTAGATTGCATGCACTAATTCATAAGACCCAAGAAGATATTCAAGTTTTCAAGGTCTACAGGGAATACTTATGTCGAGGGGTTCTAAAAAATTATCTAAGCATAAAAAACCCTCATTGTTTTCTTTTTTTTCAGTCAAGCTTAAAAACCTAGGTTTCTTTTGACCTCTCATGCCCTACATTTCTTCTTTGGTGTCATCTTTTTCTATGTGTGCTATTGCAACCAAAGTGGGCCCCAAGTCTTCAAGGGTGTAGTTACTTGATCTCCAATTTTTCTGGCAGTCAAGCCTTTATTTCAGTGATTAGGAAACTGTGCAGTCACTTGATCTCTTATCTCTACTAGTTAAGTGCTTCCCATTTAGTGACCCAACATTTTCACAGTCGCGTGTTTGCGCAACTCTAGCAGGCAGTTAATGTTATGTCTAACAGTCTTAGTTTTGAGGTGGTTAAAGTGCAAAAGAATCTACGGTTATTGCATGATCGTAAGGAGTGTTCTTGCCCTTTGCAATCTTGTGATAGCCATTCGATGGAAAGGTGATCTGACAGGTGGGTCCAGGATGCCAGTCATGTGGTAGTGCTCATTTTTGGTTGGCCGAAGGTTGATGATGAGGATATCCTAGTGGGCCTAAGGCTTTCAGTGGGATGATAGTGCCTTGATCTATGGTTTTTACATGATCATAAGGAATATTATTTTCCTTTGTGATCATGCGACCACCATCCGATTAAGGTTGATGAATAGGTGGGTCCGCTACCGGGTCATACTTGGATGATTTAGGTCATCCAATCTACCAGGAAGAATGTGATCAATGGTTGTGTTTTAAACTTGGACTTGGTAGTCATTGGAGCCTAAATTTGAATATTTCTATAAGGTTTTCACCAGTGTTCGATCCAGCGAGCCGTGTGTGAAAAGGGGAGTAGCTTGAAATTGATGTTCTCAAGATAGTTGCAGTTCAAAAAGATGATGAGGAGGATCTAGGTGGCCGTCGCAGGTTGATTTCTTATTTCCTAAGGTACCATGACATTGATTTTGTGCCAAAGGAGCATTGAAGGGTTGATGCCACTTGTGACCATTTATACTTTTTAAAATCAAAATATTTGCAAGGATCATAATTGAGCATTCATGGAAAATCTGATTCAGCATAATCAAGGTCATGGTGGTGGTGTAAGGTTTTCAACTTGCAGCTGGTGTTCAGATTAAGGCAGTTTGTTTGTAGGCAGTTGTGTTGGTGGAATTATGTACAAGGACATATATCTGATTGGCCAAGATATTTTAACGATGCATTTATGATAAAAAATGATAGAATTAGGGTTCTCTATTATTATATGCAAAATTTATGTAACCCTAAAAGATTTTGGACTCCTGCGTGCGTGCAAGGGAGATGTATATATTATTTTTTTGGAGCTTTTAGAGCTCAGAGTTTACGATTGTAAAAAGATTTTTTCTCTTTCTTAGGAGCTATCCATGGCATTTGTTCCACCCTCTGGCTTTTATAGTCTATAACTTTTCATTGAAATCTTAGATTCAATAGAGGCTATCCGTGGCATTTATTCTACCCTCTAGTCTTTCCCTTGTTTGTATTTGTCTTATTGAGTATAATATACTGGCTCTGTTAGAGAAATATTTGAGTTCCAAAGCCCTTCTTTCTTTCAGCTTATTTTTGTACTACTATGTTTGATTTGATTTGAATGAGTTTGTGGGTATAACTCAACCCCCTGTCATTCTGTCTCATTCCTATGCCTTTTTGCTCAAAAGAACGTCTGCTTGTAGGTCACAGTCTGAGTCTTTTGTTCAGGCCTCTCTGTGAAACACTTATGCAAGCCTATTTAGGAAGATTGTGTTCTATTAGATCTAAGAGCCTTCATGCCAATTTGGTCAGTGTATTGTGTTCATTTCAATTCGGTGTATCACCTAGTAGGTAGTTTTCTTTCAGTCATTTCCCTTTCAAGCATTCCTTCTATCCCTTTTCCCTCAAAGTTTACTTTCTTGTCTAGAAGCAAATTAAGGTGATTATCCAAGAGGAACCAGCCTAGAACTTGGAGGTCTCATCTTAGTTAGCATAGGTCCCACACCTGGAGATGATTCCCATGTTATACTAAGTTATCAAGACCAAGAGAGCTTGAAACAAGGGTGCAAACTTAGTGTATAACAATTCTAGCACGCCCAATGAGACACTAAAAAGAAGTTCATATTTAAAGATTATGCTATCTCTAATATACTGGTTGCATAATATAGACTTTTAGAAGTTTTTCTATCAAGTATATCTGGTGACTCCACTGATTTCATAGATTCAGGCTAACCTTGTTCAAAATTTATGAGAAAGATTGAGACTAGGACCTTAAAGTCCACTAAATTTTTAGAGTTAACTTTAAAAAGAAGTTACAAAGGTAGATCAACCCAGAGAACATTCCTTTCAAGGAGAATATAGTCTACACCACCTGATACTTTAGAAAGGAGACCTTGTCCCTTTCATCTCAGAAGAAGAGGAAGATCCCTAACCAAAGATCTAGAGGAAGATTCAGATCCAACATCAAATATAACTCACACAGTTGCTACTCAACAAGTTTAAGCTCCTACAATGGCTAGGTAGTTTTCTTTTGCACTTTTCAACCAAGGGAGTCCATTGAACTTTGATCAACATCATGATGTGCCCTTGGTGAAACTAAAGAGTCTACCTAATTTCACAAGTGAAGGACAAACTAAAACTTTTGAACACATTAGAGATGTGACCACTATCTATAGCATACATAATATAACTCAAGAAGATGTGGCCACTAAGTTATTAGCAACCTCCCTCAAAGGAAAGGCTCTCGAATGGTTTAGAACTTTAACTGTTGGTTCTATTAATTCATGGGATGGATTAGGGGACACATTGAGCAAACACTTTGAGGATAAATCAGACAACTTGTCATTGGTTGAGCAGTTGACAACCATTAAAAGAGACCCTCAAGAACAAATAATAGATTATAACAATAGATTCCTCAAGACATGGAATATAATTCTAGTCTTGGTAAGGCCATCAACTAACCATGCTTTCCTATACTTCTTGCAAAGCTTGAATGGTCAAATCTCTATCATGATCCAATCTATGGGAGGTACATCTCTACCCCAAGCTTTTGACATAGCTATCAGAGTTGAGAATTGTTTAATCCAAGTAGGCATGATAGCAAGAAGGTCACCCATGCCCATCTTTCCTAGCCTTCAGCCCATTACACCTTTACAAATACCTCTTTTTACCCCTATTCCCACCATATTAGCACCTCAGGCTAGTGTAAGCAATCAGGAGCTAAAGGCAAGTTTCTCTCAAGAGCTACAAGAGATGAAGAATAGTCAGCAAAGTACTCAGTAGGAAATGATGAATTTTCTGTAGACTTTAACTAAAGAGGTTACAAACCTAAAGAAGCAGGGGCAAGGAATCAGACCCCCCTTTTAGCCATAAGGCCAAAGTCCTAATCAACAATATCAAAATCAAGGACAACCTTATCAGAAAAATAGGCCACCATACCAAGGAGGATATCAAGGAAAAAGGAAATTTTTTAATAAAAGACCTTTCCAACCATATAACCCTGCACCACTTAATTCTACAAATCCAGTTAGGGACGTGGTCGCTAGTCAAAATAATATGGCCTTGGAAAATGAATGGTGCTTTCCTTGTAATTAGCCTCATAATCAGGATACATGTTCAAATGGATGGATGAACCAAGCCCTAATGGTTTAGAATGCCTCATATGCTCAATCAGAGGCCTCTTCTAGTAGATTAGTTCCTCAATAGGAATCACAAGTTGATGAGACCACTCTTTTCAATTGGGAGCAGCAGGACTTCAATGGAGTCAATGATGAACCCTCCATTGCTGCCAACACAAGGTCAAAGAGAAGAGCTCAAGACATGGAGTGAGAAGATTTTGGGACTAAAGATACTACATCTATAGAACCATTGTAGCAAGCTACTCCCATCATATTTAAGAAGGCTCCTGCCATTACAAGAAAAGAAGGCCAACTTCTCAAAGAAGTGGAGCCTATCATAGTAAAAGCATAACAAAGAGTACATACTATGACACCTTTCAACATTGTAGACAACATGAAGAAGGTGAATGTTACTATGTCTATGTGCGACTCTTTGGCTATTCCAGGACAACCTAAGATTTTGAAGAAAGTCATGACTAAAGTAATAGCTCCTCAGCCTACAAAAGAGACTGCAAAGCTAGTGTTGGTCAACACTGATCAAGAAAAGGATGCTCCAAATTGAAACTCCAAATCCAATACCATTCAAGGTAGGAAATCAAAACCCCCTCCCTTTTACGTATCTTTAATTATTGGAAAATCCTTAGTACATAATTGTATGGTAGATAGTGGAGCTACTAGTACTGTAATGCCAAAAAGGTGGCTGACCAACTAGGACTTAAATATGAACCCTTCCAAAAGAAGGTTACACAGCTTGATGGATCCTTAGTTAAAACTATAGGTGTGGCCAAGGATACCAGTCTAATCCTTCATGCAAGTCCTAATTTATCTATCTTACTTGACATATATATCATAGATCTCCCTACTTTATTTGCCATATGTCTGTCAAGGTAGTTTACAGCCAAGATAGGAGGCTACCTTTCTTCTGACTGGTCTCATATTCTCTTCCATACAAGATATGGTACCAAGGTCACCATCAAATCTGAATAATTAGTAGCACACCATATAGAACCATATGTGTCCAATACCACCAATGCAAGTTGCCTTGCATTTGATAGAAATGACTTCCAAACTATCAGAGAAGCAAACACTAAGATAGAAAATATCCCTATATTTTACTAGATGAACTAGAAGTAGAAAAGGTTTCAGAGGCCCAAGAAAATGTTATTTGGGATACTGGTTTGGGAAGCTATTTGATACAAGAAAGTGGGTCCATAGAGCCAAACCTTCTCAAAGAGGACACTGATTCAGAGGATCAGAGCAACTAGGTTTGGGAATTATTTTTTGATGGAGCTAGAAGTAGACATGGTTTTGGTGGTGATGATATGCTAGTATCCCCAAAAGGAGAAAGATACTATACAGCTTTCAGATTTAGTTTCTCTTGTACTAGCAACACTGCAGAGTATGAAAGTCTAGTGAATGGACTAGAGTTGGTTAGAGGAAGAGGGCTCAAAGCCTTAAAGGTTTATGGTGACAGTGAGTTGGTAGTCAGCCAAGTGAGAGGGATAAGTGAAACCAAAAATGACACCATGAAAGCATACAAACATAGAGTTTGGGATGCAATTGAAGACTTTTGTGCTTTCAATATTGTTGCCATCCCTAGGAAGCTAAATCAAGATGTAGATAGATTAGCTGCCATTGGGTTTTAGTATGACATTCCCAATAGTATCTTAGAGGAGACCCAATAGCATATCAAAGTAATTGTCAGACCTTCTATCCCTGATAATGATACTAATTGGCAAGTGTTTCACAATGATGAGCAAATTCTCCAGTTCTTATTTGAAGAGGATGTCTTCTCAGAGCATAATCAAGATAGATTACTGTAGAACTATGGTGACCAAGTGATACAAATTAAGTCTAATAAGATGCCTATAGGCCTTGTCACCTTAAAAGTTGTCTTCAACAAAGATGATCAAGCTAAGAAGAACAAAGCTGGCCTGGTAGTTCAACAAGAACATTGTGTTGAATTAGAATTGGAACCAGGTAAAAGCCTACAATTTGGAAAAGTAAATATTGATTTAGAAAAGTAGGCTTACACCCAATTATTCAAAGATTTTAGTGATGTGTTTTCATGGCAATATGAAGACCTCAAAGCTTTTAATCCAGCTCTTGCTCAGCACACTATTGAACTAGAGTCTAATGCCAAGCTAGTAAGGAAAAAGAAAGGCCTGTTAATCCAAAGCTTGAGCCACTTATGCATAAGGAAGTGCTCAAATTGATAGAAAGTGGTATCATCTACCCCATTAAACATACCAGTTGGGTTTCCAACCTTGTTCCTGTAAGGAAGAGGAATGGGGAGTTGAGATTATGTGTTGACTTTAGGGATCTTAATAGGGCCTCTTTAAAAGACCGCCATCCATTACCCTCTATGGAACAAATCTTACAATGTGTCTCTGGATCCAAGAGATTTTCATTATTGGATGGCTATTTAGGATATAATCAGATCCTAGTTAATGAAATGGACCAATACAAGACTACATTTACAACCAAGTGGGGAACCATGGCCTATCAAAAGATGCCCTTTGGTTTGTCAAATGTAGGTGCTACTTTTCAAAAGGCAATGGATATGGCCTTTAAAATCCTCATGTACAAGTTTGTATTGGTTTACTTAGATGACATAACTATTTATTCTAAACATGCAACAGATCATATGAAACATCTAAGGAAGATCTTTGAAAGGTGTAGAGAATTTGGGATATCTCTTAATCCCAAGAAATGTGTGTTTGTAGTTCATGAGGGGAAATTGTTAGGATATATAGTGTCCAAAGAAGGAATCATAGTAGACCCTAAAAGGATTGCAGCCATCCTAGAAATACCCTTGCCACATCACAAGAAAATCCTTCAATCCTTTATAGGAAGGATTAACTTTGTTAGGTGTTTCCTACCTAATATTGCATATTTACTGAAGCCCTTGACAACCATGTTAAAGAAGAGTTCAGCCTTCAATTGGACTAAAGAAAGGAAAGTCAATTTCCAAGCTATCAAAGAAGCCTTGACAGAAGCTCCTACTCTGTTAAACCCAAATTTTGGTAAGGATTTTATGCTTTATACTTATGGAGGTTATGATGCTATATCTACAATGCTGACTCAAAAAAATTCAGATGGATTGGAGCAGCCTATTGCTTTCTTCAACAAAGGTTTAGAAGATTATGAACAAAGATTCTCTTTTGTGGAAAAACATGTACTTGTTGTGGTAAAATGTCTTAAAAAGTTCAGATATCTATTGACCCATAGAAAGGTACACTTGAAGGTTACTCATCCAAGCATCAAAGATTTTTTTCTTTCCAAGGACCTAAATGAGAAAAGAGCTGGTTGGATTACAAAAGTAATGGAATATGACATTGATATCCAAACCACCAAGCTGGTTAGAGGAAGAGGTCTTTGTGAGCATTTGGCAGAGGATGAAAGTTCAAAGAAATTAGAGCAAACAGATGCATCTCTGGTGGTGCATTCAATAGAAGAACATACCAAGGCAACAAGTTGGTTGCCTAACATGATTCATTACTTGAAGATAGGACAATGTCCTACAAACCTAGATTCAGCAAGAAGAAGATATTATAGATTACAATCTGTTCCCTTTGTGCCGATGGATGAAGTTCTTGTTATAAAGGATCACAATGGTGTCCTTTTGAGATGTATTGATTCAAAAAAGATAGCTGATGTCCTATTTGAATTTCATAACGAAACTTCTGGAGGTCACTTTTCTCCTAGGACTACTGCTTTTAAAATCATGAGGGCTGGGTACTACTGGCCATCTATTTTCATGGATAGTCATGATTATGTGAGGAAATGCATCAAATGTGCCATGTTTTTAGGAAAAGAAAGGCTTGTAGCTCTACCCCTTCATCCAATCAGAACAGAACAACCTTTCATGAGATGGGGTATAGACTTTATTGGCATGATTAATCCTCCATCTAGTGCAGGCCACAAGTGGATAATCACTACAACAGATTATTTCACTAGATGGACAGAGGTAGTTGCCTTGAAAGAATCAAATGAGAGTGCTGTCTTAAGTTTTTATGATGATATAATTCATAGATTCAACACTCCAGACTCCATAATATCAGATAATGCACTGGCATTCACAGGCCTTAAAGTCTTAGAATGGGCAATCAGAAATGGCATCTATCTGAATACAAGCTCAAATTACTACCCTCAAGGAAAGGGTTTGGTAGAATCAACTAATAAGAACTTGATTAGGATAATCAAGAAGACTCTACAAGATAACCAAAAGGATTGGCATACTAAATTGAAATTTGCCTTATGGTTGGACAGGATTACCCCAAAGAAGATCATTGGGAATTTTCCTTATGTGTTAGTATATGTTAGAGAAGCTAAGTTGTCCATTTCAATTGAATTTCCAACTTTGGACTTAGCCACTTAGTATGTCCTATTTAGAGAAGGAGATCCCTTACAAATGAGGTATGCTCAGCTGATGGAGTTAGAAGAATTTAGAGATAAATCCATGAAGGATATGGAGTTCCATCAGGTGCAAAGAAAGAAAAGTTTTGATAAAAGATCCAGGGCCAGAAACTTCAAAGTTGGAGATGTAGTTCTCAAATGGGATGAATTCAGATCAAAGCCTAGCAGACACACAAAGTTTGATTCCTTCTGGGGTGGACCATTTGTTATTATAGAATGCAAGGGGCATAATTCTTTTCAGCTATCGACTCTTGGAGGAGATGCATTGCCCATATCAGTTAATGGATTCCAATTGAAGCCTTGTTTTGAGGTCAATCCTTCCTTGTAAATCTCTGTAAATATGTTTCCTTTCTTTTCTGTCCCTGCTTTCTAGGTTAGTTTTTTCTATTTTCCAAGAAGTGCTCGTGCACATTTTTGTTCCTCCCAGTTCTGAGTCTATCTCTCTATTTAAAAAGTTTTATGCTCAAAAGATAACTCCTATATCCAATGGATTATGTCAAGGCCACTGATCTAATGGTTACCAAGCTGACATCTAGTAGAAATTGCCAAAATGTTACCCAAAATTTCCTATTATATAGATTTGGCATGTTTTCACTTGCGAAGTAGATCCACAAGGTTTTATGGTTTGTGACCTTTGCCCCATGTTCCTTAATGTGCCACCATGCTCTAGTTTAGATTGCATGCACTAATTCATAAAACCTGGGAAGATATTCAAGTTTTCAAGGTCTATAGGGAATACTTATGTCGAGGGGTTCTAAAAAATTGTCTAAGCATAAAAAACCCTCGGTGTTTTCTTTTTTTTCAGTCAAGCTTAAAAAATCGAGTTGTTTTTGACCTTTCATGCCCTACATTTCTTCTTTGGTGTCATCTTTTTCTATGTGCGTTGTTGCGACCAAAGTGGGCCCCAGGTATTCAAGGGTGCAGTTGCTTGATCTCTAGTTTTTGTAGTGGTCAAGCCTTTATTTTAGTGATTAGGCAACTGTGCATTCACTTGATCTCTTATCTCTAGCAATTAAGTGCTTCCCATTTAGCCACCCAGTGTTTTCATAGTGACGTGTTCGTGCAACCCTAGTGGGCAATTAATGTTATGTCTAGTGGTCTTAGTTTTGAGGTGGTTAAAGTGCAAAAGAATCTACGATTGTCACATGATCGTAAGGAGTGTTCTTCCCCTTTGCGATCTTGTGACAACCATTTGATGGAAAGGTGATCTGATAGGTGGGTCTAGGGTGCCATTCATGTGGTAGTGCTCATTTTTGGTTGGCTGAAGGTTGATGATGATGATATGCTAGTGGGCTCGAGGCTTTTAGTGGGATGATAGTGCCTTGATCTACGATCGTTGCATGATCATAAGGAATATTCTTTCCCTTTGCAATCATGTGACCACCATTCAATTAAGGTTGATGACTAGGTGGGTCTGCTACCAGGTCGTGCTTAGATGATCTAGGTTTTCCAATCTGCCAGGAAGAATGTGATCAATGGTTGTGTTTTAAACTTGGACCTGGTAGTCGTTGGAGCTTGAATTTGAATATTTCTGCAAGGTTTTTTCTAGTGTTCGATCCAGTGAGCCATGTGCGACAAGGGGCGTAGCTCAGAATTGATGTTCTCAGGATTGTTGTAGTTCAAAAAGATGATGAGGAGGATTTGGGTGGCTGTCGCAGGTTGATTTCTTGTTTCCTAAGGTACCATGACATTGATTTTGAACTGAAGGAGCATTGAAGGGTTGATGCCACCTGTGACTATTTATACTTTTTAAAATCAAAATATTTGCAAGGATCAAAATTGAGCATTCATGGAAAACTTGATTTAGCTGAATCAAGGTCATGGCAGTGGTGTAAGGTTTTTGACTTGTAGCGGGTGTTCAAATTAAGGTAGCTCATCTGTAGGTAGTTGTGTTGATGGAATTATGTACAAGGACATATATCTGATTGGTCAAGATATTTTAACGATGCATTTCTGATCAGAAATGATAGAATTAGGGTTCTCTATTATTATATGAAAAATTTATGTAACCCTAAAAGATTTTGGACTCCTGTGTGCGTGCAAGGGAGATGCATATATTATTTTTTTGGAGCTTTTAGAGCTTAGAGTTTACAATTGTAAAAAGAGTTTTTCTCTTTCTTAGGAGCTATCTGTGGCATTTGTTCTACCCTCTGGCTTTTACAATTTGTAACCTTTGATTGAAATCTCAGATTCAATAGAGGCTATTTGTGGCATTTATTCTTCCCTCTGGTCTTTCCCTTATTTGTATTGCTCTTATTGAGTATAATATACTAGCTCTATTAGAGAAATCTTGGAGTTCCAGAGCCCTTCTTTCTTTCAACTTATTTGTGTACTACTATGTTTGATTTGATTTGAATGAGTTTGTGGGTATAACTCAACCCCCTTTCATTATATCTCATTCCTGTGCCTTTTTGCTAAAAAGAACATCTTCTTGCAAGTCACAGTCTGAGTCTTTTGTTTAGGCCTCTCTGTGAAACACTTATGCAAGCCTATTTAGGAAGATTTTGGTCTATTATATCTAAGGGCCTTCATGCTAATTTGGTCAGTGTATTGTGTTCATTTCAATTCAGTGTATCACCTAGTAGGTAGTTTTCTTTCAGTCATTTCCATTTCAAGTATTCCTTCTATCCCTTTTCCCTCAAAGTTTACTTTCCTATCTAGAGGCAAATTAAGGTGATTATCCAAGAGGAACCAGCTCTAGAACCTAGAGGTCTCATCTCAGTTAGCATAGGTCCCACACCTGGAGATGATTCCCATGTTATACTAAGTTATCAGGACCAAGAGAGATTGAAACAAGGGTCCAAACTTAGTGTATAACAGGTAAAAATCCCGGTGGGAATTGACACCCACTAATATTCTGTACTAGTGTTTTATGATCCTTGTTAGAAGATCCTCAACCCTGTTAGGAGTTGCTTTACAATATGTTTAGTACAGTAGACCTTGTCAAGGGTCAGACCTTGTTAGGATTATTTTATAATAAACCCTATTAGGGGTGTGGATGCATAGTTCTAGAGCTCATTGCTCAAGTGGTGAAGGCTGCAACCTTCTGATTTTAGATACACACTATATCTACTGGATGAACTGTAATTGTGACACTGCTTGTCTGATTAGTTCCTTTGATGCGCTCATACTTTGACCTCTTGCAAAGCTTTGATACATCTTATCAAATCTTCACATACTTGTGCTCTGCTTCTCTCAACTCTATAACAACTCTCATACTAATTACAATGGGCACATCTCATATTTATATGCGCATAGAAAACAAACGACTAGGTCAACCCTTTAACTGAATACATACAATGCTTCCAATTGAATTGGCTCAAGTGTGCTTAAAAAAAAACATAATTATATGTCAAAAACCTAATTAAAATAGGCACATGGCCTTTACAACATAATAATATAACCGCAAATCAAAATGCCAACAGTCGGCGCTTACTCTGTTCTTCTCTGGCACACACTGGTTATGTAACGTTAATTGTCTATAACTTTGTCATACCTGCATATCTGTTCATGCACTCATAGAATAACCATGAATAGACTCTAACCAAATTATCTTCTAGGTCACATACCATAACTCAATCATTCACATGTGCGCTGATGCTCTGAGTTTCAGGTACTCTGTACACTATCCAGTCTTCAACAGTTAGCCAATTTCTGATCTTCTCATCAAGTGCGCTGACTCCAAAACACTATATGACTTTGTTTCCATAATGAAAAAACTATATCTAGTCATATACAATAGTGTATTCAAATTTCCAACAATCTCCCCCTTTGTCATTCATGAAAACAAAGGAATATGGCATAGTTACTAGCTGTTCTCTTATACAAATTTT
Source organism: Chamaecyparis obtusa (assembly GCA_027943335.1). Classification (NCBI taxonomy): domain Eukaryota; kingdom Viridiplantae; phylum Streptophyta; class Pinopsida; order Cupressales; family Cupressaceae; genus Chamaecyparis; species Chamaecyparis obtusa. The sequence goes on along the minus strand of BSBK01004794.1, from coordinate 137,770 downwards.
TTTTGTTATATTCTATCTTATATCTCCTTATATTATTTACTGTACATATTCTTTATATATCTATAACTCCATATTATATACATACTCCCCCTTTGACACTAATGAGAAAGGTGCTTCAAAACTATATCTACAAATACTTACAGCGAGATAACATCCAGATATGTCATCTATAAGTTTTGGATCTCTTTCTTCCAAAATGTGATCAATGAATTAACAATCTAGAGATGGGTGCATAGAGCATCTTGTAGCTTCTCCATCTTCCCCAAGTCTATACTAGGACCTTGATCATATGTCACCATGGTGGCATTGATCTCCTTGATATTCTGATTAATTATATCTAGTGATGGTGCAAGAGCATTTCTAAGCTGAATCTAGCTAGCCCTTATCTTTGACATCTTTTCTGCCTTCTCAATCTTGTCAATTTGTCCTTGATATACATTATTGCACATGTATTTATATCAGTGGATGGGTCTTTCACTAATTTCTTTACTTTATCTATCATAGCTTCTACCTCTTGTATCTTCTTGAAGTGGTCATCAGTTAACTTGTTCTAATCCATACAATCTACAATGATCTTCCTTCCATTTGCTGCAAACTCCTTCAAAGATGCTTGACCAGCTTTTAGAGAACTTAGGTCAATTTCAAAGTTACTGACTAGTTCACTTAGTCTCTTCTTCCGATACTTTTATTCTGCAACTTGAGATGCTGACTCTTCCAAGGTAGAATTTTTTTTTTGAAGACTCTGAGGATGTTGCTAACATCATCAACTAAATGTACCTTAGACACTTTCTTGTCTGAAGACAATAGACTATTCAATATGTTGACTGATTCAACAAACAGTGGGTTTCTCATTACTTTTTTCTCTTTGGCTTTCTCCATTGCTAAGACACTGATCTTGATCAGGTCTTCTTCTCCCCATGAATCCAAACTGGTTGTGTCAGGTGTCAAACTTGACAACAATGCTACTAAGGGTAGTGGAGTGATAGGAGTGCTATCCTCTACTTCTTTCTTTATTTCGATTAGCATTTCAATAGATTACTCATTTCCTTTTTCTTCTTCTTTTTCTTTCTCCTTCTTTTTCTATTTCTTTTTCTTTTTCTACTTCTTTCTTTTCTTCTTTTTCATCAGTTATATCCTCAATCAATAGTTCTTCTTGTTGATTGGGAGGAGTGTTACTACAAAGAGTTTCAACCTCTTATGTGCTTACAAATTCTTCTTGAAACTTGTCCAAATCCATGTCTATGGCCGCCATAGTAAATTTTACATTATCAATCAAAATTGAGTCATCCTTGAATGTCTTTGACATGGGCACAGACTTATCTTCCTCTGTGGATGCATCGACTGCATGCGCTGAATCCTATGGACCTCTAGATGGAATATTTATGGTTTTTGACTCTTTTGCATCCTTTGTGGGTACTTGAGCTGTGGGCACAATAGCTGGATACATGTGTCTGTTCATGAAGAACTTCTCAAAGGCTTTCTCTATTTCCTTTGCAACTAACTCATAGTTTTTGTCCATTATATGTAGGGTCCCTGACTTGGTTCTAAGATGTGGCTTCACTAGATCTAACAATAACTTATTTTCTTCTAGTAAGCATACTGGGAGGGTTTCATCTAAGATCTTTTCCCTTATCCTTTGGTCCTCTTCAATGGCTTGTATTTTTAAGAATTCCAATATGTTCCATACATTATCTGGAATTATAGTCTTTAGTTCTAGGACTATCTTCTTAAACTTCAACATGTGTTTGAAAATCATTCCATGTATCTCTGATTTGTCAATCTCACTGTATTTCTCATAGAACTTTCCTACTTTATCAATTCTTCCTTCATCAACAATCCTTGTACTTAACACACTAAGACTAGGTTTGAAGCTTACTTCTAGGGGTACTTGAGTGTTCTTCCTATTTCTTGTTACTTGCAAGGATGGATGGCCAGTGCTAATCTATTTCTTCCTCTTAGGCTTTGCCTTATACTCAGGAGGAGAAGTAAGGTCAATGGTTTCCTTGGGCACAGGAGTAACATTAGTTTTATCATTCTGAACATCAGATTTCTCAAATTTCACCTTCTTCATCTTTAGGTTATCTAATTCTATTTTTGGTGCAGCTGCGCTTTCTAATTTCAAAGAAATCTTCTGTTGCCTTGCTTTTTGTAGGTCTTCTTGAGACACTCCATGAATTCTTAAAATCTCCAAAGTCACCTTGGTAACCTTCCTTTTTGTTGCAGTGCTATTCAAAACTACATCAACTTCTCTTGTTTTCTCTTCATAGGTTCCCCATCTTGGTTCTTAGAGTCTTTAGGTGCTGATAACAGTACTTGAGCATATGCTTCTAGGATTGGTTCCTCAACTTCATATCCAAGTGGATGAATCCACTTTGTCCTTGGCCCAACTACCCCCATGCATGTTGTATCAGTCTCAATCATGAAACAAATACTATCTTTGTATTTCTCTACAATATTCTCTGGTATTCTATATCTCATTTGCATCTTAACCCTGAATGTCTTCAATTCGAGTGTTATATAATCCCTTAGTGTACTCTCAGTAGTTTCTTTCCTTGAAGGATATCTGTGGCATGATACGAATAGTCTTGTCTAGGTATAAATCTGACACCTTTCCAAGAAAGTGGAAGTACATGTATATGATCAAAGACCCAAATCTTAATATCTTGGTCTTGTCATGTTTAATAGCTTTGATGTTGTCTATTAGCTATGTGTGCAGGATCTCACACAGATTGAACTCTCCATTCTCTCTCACAAGTCTTATTGCTGCAAGAATTGTGGCCACAAACACACTATTCACTTTGTTGATGTGTTGAAACCTATACCCAAGTATCATGGATATAAATTTGATGTCATTTTTCTCAATAGGCTCTATAATCATTCCACACCTATCACTTCTTGATTTGCATGTTTGTTCAACAATCTTTCTTGCATCCTTACCCACTGGAAGAATGACATCTATCCTTGAAAGGCCTATTATCTCATTAATTAGGTCTCTTGTAATCCTGACCGGCACTTCACCTATCCAAAATAGGTCATCATGGATCCTACTGAGTAGGATCTTGATCCATTCCAACTCGTAGAACTCATATGCCATAGCATATTCCACTATAAGATGATTATTCTACTACGCATACTCATCCATGAAGTTTTTATCAGGTTTCATCATGGTTTCCATGTGCGCTCTTATTCTATCCAAACCTACTAGTTTCTTTTTGCAATGAATGTATGCCCTAATGTCTTCCACATGCATAACACCCATGGGAGTGCCAGAGAATGCACCTTCTAGGTCATCTAGTGTGGATTTAAATGGATGTCTCTTAAACACATATCTCTTCTTCTCCGCCACATCAAATACAATAGGAGTAGGCATTAATTACTTGTAAATTTCTTCCCAAATGATCTTTAAAGTCTTCTAAATCGACGTTGTATACACCCAAAAATGGTCCCCTAGACTATTAGCCCCTTTTGCTAAATCCTCAATTGCTTATTCTTGATCAAATCCTAGCTCTATCATTTATTCAATTATTTTCTATGGGCTAGCCATTTTATCCTAAGTCTTTATTTATTTAAAAGGAATATTTCATCCCCTTTTAATAAATAAAAAACCCCCACTTTTCCTCTTATCCTAAGTTGCACAAATAAAGCATTATTCTTATTTTATAAAAAAGGAAAAAGCACTTTTTGTCTCATATGGACACAAAAGTCAACTTCTATTTTCCTATTGGAGGATATTTGTGCACATGGATTGCTCCTCTTTTAAGCTCCGCCATTGATTAAATCTTTTTCCTCTTAATCTCCATGGTCCATTCCTTCTCATTTGTTTTAAAAGGAGAGCTCTCTTCTTCATTCTAGATCCCCACCTTTTTATGCTAACTTTATGCTATAGGATTTCTAGGTCACTTTGGAGCTTTTGAAGATTTGGAGCATTCTTAGCATCTACATCTCATTCTTGCATTCTTAGCTTAGCTTCATATTTATGCTTTCTTAGATTAGCTTCATTTCTATGCTCTAGATTAGCTCACCTAGATTAATTAGCTTGGGTTGTAACACTTGCATATTTCCTTTCATAGCTTAGCTTGCATTTCCATTTTTAGCATAGCATTGCATTGCATTTTCATTCTTGATTCTTGAGGATATTGGCATTCTTGCCCTTGTCTTCATTGAATCTCCCATTCCATGGTTTACTAGCAAGGTTATAGGCTAAATAGCTCTAGCTGAGAGCATTCTTAAAAGCCCTTGCACTCCATGCCTAGGGAGCTATGGATAGATTTGTGAGACCTCATTCTTGAGTTTCCTTGCATGTAATGATCCATAGAAGTGCACCATTTTAGTGTGTACATTTTTTGGCGCTCACCGTGGGGCAGAGTAGACTAGCTTTGTCCCTTTTTTTTCTGCATTTTCATCATTTTCCGTCAATTTTTCGACAAGTTTTTAGCTTAATTTTCGGTCTCTATTTTTTTTTCTTAGACTATAGTATGATACTTTCCAGAAGTATTGCGCGATACTTCTCTGTATGCGCACGCGATACTTCACCTATCAGAAGTATCGCTTGGCTATTGTGAATTCTATCGCCTGGTGTCGGGCGAAGTATTGCCTGGCATAAGGTGAAATATCACGCAGACTAAAAAGTATCGCCCTAGTATACTACGAAGTATCGTGCGATACTAGTGTCTGTAGTGTGTCTATACCCGACAGTGAGCTATTTTTGGGCTATTTTATCTATCTTGCAAGTTTCGGGTTGTTAGCTATCTTTTTGAAATTTTCTAAAAATTTCAGTGTTAAATCCATGCCTTTGGAAAATGGGTGCCGATTTTTTTTGAAATTTTGTAAATGGTATCAAAAGTTTAAGTGTGATATATCGTTGGAAAGGTCTTTCTGAGCCTAATCCAACCATGATGGTTTCATTTTCATATTTTATCATTTGATCAGTTATTTTTGTAGATTATCTAATTTTTCATGTACTAATCATTGTTAGATTTTGGATTTTGATTCTCCTAACTCTTGTTGGTCTAACAAGTTGTGGTTGTAGGTGCTTCTTGTTTGAAATTTGTTAAAATCGCATGTCAAAGAGGGCTACTAATGGTTTTTGCAGGGCTTCCCTAAGCATAAAAACTAAATCAAGTGCTTGTCTAATTGCTTTCTTTATTAAGTGTGGCATATACTAGTTGTTTCCTTTCATAGGCACTTAATACCTTGTAAAAATTTTGAGGTGGTAGGAGAGTATGCTCTTCACCCTTGTGGTGAAACAGAAATCTTGACCCATCTTGAGATTTTGAAAGCAAGGGGGTAATTGAATCTTTGCTTGGTGTGTTTGGGAGAGATTCTTGAGATAGGGGAGTATGCTCTTCACCCTTGTGGTGAACCAAAAACCTTGAACCTCAAGAGTTAATCCACTTTTTGTTTAGTATAAGGATCTTTTAGCGGGCTTGCTCTTGAGCAATCAAGAGGAATGACCCGAGTGGGGACAATCTTGTCATCATTTTCCTTAGTGGTGAGTGATTTCAACTCACTATAATCTCAAGGCTATCGAGGACACAAAACTTTGGTAGACATAACACTTGTCTTCGCTTGATGTGAGTAGCTCATGGGATTGTGACCATGGGGAAAGCATTGAGCAAGAATGCTTAAGGTACTCTTGAGGCCGCGAGGTCCTAGTCCTTTATGAGGAGCAAGAGGGGTGTTATGAATGGAAGCCCTTACTATGAACCATTAGATAGAGGCCGCCTTATTTTAGCCACTTAGCTTCTTGGTGCAAGGATTGATCCAAGTGGACTTACCCGGATCACCCCAAGACACTCACCATATGTGTTTCTTTGGTTGTGTTTTTGACACTTCCATGACAACGCCAATATCTCTTGTGGGCAACCAATTGGTGTGAGGCAAGGGAGCATCAAGTTGTGGGCCACGTTGCTAAGTAATGAGCCTTGTCCTTCTAGGTAGTAATTGCTTGAATTGTCTTCGATTGTGCTATACCAGTGTAAACATTCTCAACATTCAAACAAATGGTAGCATTCATAAGGTTTTCTATTTTGATATCACAAGTGCTTGTCTTGACAAGGTTGCTTTTGCCCTTGATTCAAGTGTTCTATGACATGTTTGATCACCTACTATTTGCAAACTTGTCTATTATCTACTATTACTATATTTTTGAACTGTGAAATCGAACTTACAACCTACAACATTGACCAACTTACTTTCAAAACTGAGTTTTTCATGTTCACTAGTCAAGAGTCACATTGTTTTCCTAGGAACTATCGCACAAAGTTATTTTTCTATCTCACTACTGCTTGCAATCCCAAGTTGATTTGTGTCACTTCTAGTCATCCTTGGTCAAACCTTAGGTGCTATGTCATGTTGCTCAATATCCAAATGAATTTCAATGGTATCAATTTGCTCAAAATGACTCTTGGTCACCTTTCTTCCACATGTCTCATGTCTTCCCTCCATCTTGGGTCATTATGCCCCTTCACTTTCCCCTCCTAATTCTCCTAATTCATCATCCATTTTGGGTCCTTACGTCCCTCCATCTCCTATCTTTCCTCAAGATCAACATAGATACATACCCTTGAATCCTTTTCATCCACTTACCCATCTAAACCAGTCATATCCTCTTTCTTCTTCCATAAGTCCCAAGTCTTTTGGAAGTAACGTGAATGTTCAATACAAGAAAAAGAAGCAATACAAGAATCCATCAAAAAAAGAAGATCACCGTGTCTCCTCTAATCGACATGGAAGCATAAAGTCAAAAGAGATATCTAAGAAGAAAACTACAAGACAAGTATGGGTTCCAAAATCCATCATTGAAGATATTCTCTCTAAATCATCAAAAGGAAATAAAAAGCCTAAGGCTATATGGATTCCAAAATCTCTCTTGAAAGAGTCTAATGTTGAGAAAAAAGTGAAGTTGACATTCAAGCTTCCAAAGGCTTCCACTTCATCTTCTTCCAAAAATGATCTTCAATTCCATGCGCTTGAACCGCAACCTCTACTAAACATTCACCATATTCCTTCTCGTATTCCTTCATTCATATTTCCTTCACCCTCTCACCACCCTTCAAGGTGTGTGTCAATGTTGATCTTGCCTCCCTTTCTATCTCCCCTTTCACAATCCTTTCGTTCACTATCCTTCTACCTTCTATCTTTTTTCCTCATTTGCCTATCCCTCCTATCTTCCAACCTCACTCGCTTTACATAAAACCTTATCCTCCATTTTTCTCTTCCATCTTCCTTTCGCTATTAGCATCTTTGAGCATATCATTTTGAATTCTTGGCATATTATGGTTTATCCTTTCAAGGAGCATTATCTGAAAAGCTTGTCTTCTTCCAGAAAAAGAAAAATTCAAAAAAAAAAAGAAAATAAAAAATGATGAAAAAAATTAAAAATGTGCCTTGGTGAAAACTTGAAAATAGGCGCCTTGGTAGCAAAAGTAAAGAGAAATAAATTCATCCTATGGTGAAAACCACTCCCTTGTGGCATCTTGAATAAGTACCATGATGAAAATTTGGCAATCAGACATTATGCGTAGTTCTTCTACATATTTCATCCATTCCATCTTCTCTCTTTGATCTTGACAATGTTGATCTATACACGAACATTTGGCTATTTTATGAGCTATCTTACGATGATCTTGCTTTCATTCCATTCATGTTTAGCCTTCATATTTATTTTCTTCCATTCATTCTAGCCTTTTTCTATCCTTTTCCCCTTTGGTCTTGATCTAATAAAAAAAGAGTAAAACACAATGCTATGAAGCCTCTTGACATGTCTACTCCTTTGGACTGCATCCTTTCCTGCTCTTATACCATGCTTTTGAGGCTTATCCTATGCTGTCCTTTCATTGCTTGTCCAAATGCGCTTTACATGACAATTTTTCCCTAGCTTGGGTACTCTTGAGGAGTCTACTCTTGAGGAATTTTTTCCCTTCATTCTCATTCATTCTCTTGTCTTCCATCTCTTCCACCAGCTTGCTAATCCATCTTGTCCTCCACATTGCTAGATATTGGGACTACACAACGTGATCTTGCTTGGAAGCTTAATACCTGTTCTGTCTGGGGGCATCCTTTGTACATATCTTATTGATCCTGAAAAAATACCAAAAAAATTTATATATGATGCTGAAAAAATCTAAAAAAAATAAATAAAATAAATAAAATAAAAAAAATAAAAAAAGTGCCTTGGTGAAAACCTGGAAATAGGCACCTTGGTAGCAAAAATACAAATTTTTTTTTATAAAAAGTCTTGAAAAATGTGCAATAAATCTATCAAGTGGTGAAAACCTGGAAACAAGTGTTGCTTGAGACCCTTTGCACCTATGTCTATCAGTCTTGCGGGGCACTCATTCACTCCACTTCTCACTTTGCCTCTCCTAGCCTGGAATTGACTCTTGTCTTAGTCTAGGGGGCATACATTGTTTAAACTTATCTTGGGTCTCTTTGTGCGTCTGGGTTTCTTAGGCACCTCACAAATGATGTTTTTCAACATCACCCCAATTGTTTTTTTCAACACTACCCTAGCGTTGAGTGTTTCTCAACACTTATCAGATGTCCTACCCGCAGTCTAGATGATGCAATATTTCTCACTAACAGATGCGATACTCAAAGTTTGACTCTATGACCTACACACACGCACTTAAACATTTGACTTGCTGAGATTTGTTTGATTTTATTTCTTTGCGTGATGTCTATGAGGATTTCTTTGATGAGTGTTCTCCCGCTATGATCATTTTCGATGATGCATAGCTAGAAGAGTAAGGGAATGAGAACATGTTTTATTGCTTTTTCTGCTTGTGGGTATATTTTGTTGGTCCTAGCTGTCATGAGCATTTATGCTGGTCTTACTTGACACTTTGGACCTACAAGGTATTATCCTTGACTATTTTGCAAGTGCATGCTTCTAGTCATCTTGACTTTCTTGTGTCTCGATGCAAGCATAATCTTGCTATATCAAACTTAGGTGATCTCACTGCATTAGTCATCTTAACCTACATGTCTTTGATGCCTAGGTGGGATTTCCACATTCCTATCTGATAAAGATCATATTCATATTCACATAGTTATGCTAGTGTGCATTGTATGATCTTCTGACACTACCAATAACGCTCAATGATGAATATTAGATGTCTATTGGCTTTGTGACCTTGCAAGTAAACCACTTTTCATGTAGCTTGCATTCTTACGTTCATGTTAGTTAGTTTTGCATCTTGCATATGGAGAGAGCTCTCCTTTATCTTTCATGGACTTGTTAATCAACTGCGCTCACCTTTCGCTTCTTCCCGATCATGTCTTTCACTTCTGGTCTTTCATATCACATCATTTTCTATTCATTTCAGGATCAAAACTGAAATCCACGTTCACCTTTCTTCTTCTTTCATGTAGTTGGCTAACTTTTTGAGGCCTGATCCTTCGATCTTCGCTGGGGCATTCTTCACCTCTTCATCCCCATCTCTTTCAAACTTCCAGTCTTTCATTTTCAAATCCCAAGTTCAAATTCATCCCCTTTCATGGTGTTTCTAGGTTGAGGGACCACTTGGTTCGTGCCTTGGGTCCCATGTGTGGGGCATCCCTTCACTGCTTGATGGTTATTCTATTCTCTCTCTTTGATTATGATTTCTAGTGATTTGATCATGTTGCTCTTGCTTTTGCATTCCCTCTACCTAATTTTGCTTTTGATCCTGAGGGGGCAGACACATCATATCTTATTGGCTATCTCTTTCCTAAGTGTTCAGTATTGTTGCTACCAGGCTGATCATGTAGGATTTGCTTTTTTTCTGCTCTTCATTCTTTGGAGTCAGAATGCTATTGCTTGCCTTCTTGGCTATCTACTTGTCTTCTTGGATGATCTGAGTTGTTTTATGATCCTAAATTGATCTCACATTTTAACTTCATTCTTTGATGTAATGTGTTCCTAGATCGATCACACATTAGTCAAAGAGGGGCAAATGTATACACCAAAAAATGGTCACCTATACTATTAGCCCCTTTTGCTAAATCCTCAATTGCTTATTCTTGATCAAATCCTAGCTCTATCATTTATTCAATTATTTTCTATGGGCTAACCATTTTATCCTAAGTCTTTATTTATTTAAAAGGAATATTTCATCCCCTTTTAATAAATAAAAAGCCCCCACTTTTCCTCTTATCCTAAGTTGCACAAATAAAGCATTATTCTGATTTTATAAAAAGGGAAAAAGCACTTTTTGTCTCATATGGACACAAAAGTAAACTTCTATTTTCCTATTGGAAGATATTTGTGCACATGGATTGCTCCTCTTTTAAGCTCCACCATTGATTAAATCTTTTGCCTCTTAATCTCCATGGTCCATTCCTTCTCATTTGTTTTAAAAGGAGAGCTCTCTTCTTCATTCTAGATCCCCAACTTTTTATGCTAACTTTATGCTATAGGATTTCTAGGTCACTTTGGAGCTTTTGAAGATTTGGAGCATTCTTAGCATCTACATCTCATTCTTGCATTCTTAGCTTAGCTTCATATTTATGCTTTCTTAGATTAGCTTCATTTCTATGCTCTAGATTAGCTCACCTAGATTAATTAGCTTGGGTTGTAACACTTGCATATTTCCTTTCATAGCTTAGCTTGCATTTCCATTTCTAGCATAGCATTGCATTGCATTTTCATCCTTGATTCTTGAGGATATTGGCATTCTTGCCCTTGTCTTCATTGAATCTCCCATTGCATGGTTTACTAGCAAGGTTATAGGCTAAATAGCTCTAGCTGAGAGCATTCTTAAAAGCCCTTGCACTCCATGCCTAGGGAGCTATGGATAGATTTGTGAGACCTCATTCTTGAGTTTCCTTGCATGTAATGATCCATAGAAGTGCACCATTTTAGTGTGTATAGACGTGACAAACTAGGGTTTCTACAACTGATCAAATGCACTGCAAATCACTGATGAATCAATCTGCAATTCTGCACAATCAAATGCTAGGGCTCTTCTACTCTCCAATCTCTTTGAATTTGAATGCAATGAGAGATTTACAAAATTCTATGTACTTTAAAGTAGGAATTATGCCATTAATGCTTGTCATGTAAACTAGGTTATAACTACAAATTTCTAACTTTCATTCTGCAAACAATCAGCTTGTGCGCTCTTGCACATGGGTTCTTCTAGTCTCCAAAAGCTTAAGTCCAAAGGCGCATACATAGAGGGTGAGTATACCATCCACACAGGGGTCTAGAGCTAAATTAGCTCCACCTATGACCTTGAGGGCCATTCATCCTAATGTAGAGGGTGTGTCCACTGTGGATGCATCCAATACATTCTCATCAACCTTATCCTTCTTTGCCTCTAACCAAATAAAGCTCACATCCTTTGAAGCTTTCACAAACTTGACTTCTCCTTCGGTATGCAATACTAGTTCTTTAGGATTTTTAGGGCTTTCCTAACCTTGCAACCTTGATCTAAAAAACTTTGAGATGTGTCCAGCCTTGTTACAAGAGTCACAAATGATTGGAGGCCTTATATTCCTTGGTGCATTGACATGGGTCACCATTTTACATTGTCTTGCAAAGTGACCATTATAGTTATATATCTGACATGTAACATTATGAGAGCTTCTAGCATTTGGTTGATTCTAATTTCTCTGATTATGGTGAGTCTTTTTATCTAACTTGTCTTACAATTCATAGATTTATGACCAAATATATTGTGTGAATGTAACCATTGAAAGGTCTTACCTATGTACAGTTCCTTGCTATATGTCCATGCTTGTTACATGAATAACAAGTTCGATCTACTAGCTTGTGCTCATTCTTGGATGGTTCAACATGATCTTTAGTCTAATTTCTAGTCTTCTTAGCATTTGAGGTGTCTTCTATTGCTTTGATTCTTGCTCGCATGTTGTCCATCTAATTTTGTGCTTTATTGTATCCAATGCAGTTAGTATCTCCTTTAACTCTTCTTGCATACAATTGAGATTCTATCAAATCAAAACTGGCGTGCAATTTATCAATGTGATTCTTTGCCTCTTTTAATTCAAATTCCAAGCTTTCTTTGTTGTTCCTTAGCTCCAAAATTTCCATGTTTGCTTGCCTCAATTCTTCATTGAGTTGAAGGTTCTCTTTGATCTGTTCATCATAGACTTCTTGATTGTTAGTTAGCTTATTATCCAATTCTTCAATCTATTTTTTTAGAGATGAATTTTCTTCATTCATCTTCTTGATCATTATCCCTCAATCTCTGGTAGATCATTCTTTCAAATCCTTAGCCTTTTGATGACTACTTGAGCATCACTAACTTTTTCTTTTAGTTCTTCAATTTATTTTTCAGATCTATCCACATCTTCTAGAGTAGCTTCAAGATTTCTTTTCAGATGTTTCATTTTCTCTTTGTCCATGATCTCCTAAAGTGGTTAAAATTCTTTGCTAAGGATAGGAGGTCTGATACCAATTGTTAGGGATGAGAACATTAAGAGGGGGGGGGGGTGAAATAGTGTTCACTATAATTTATCTTTTTATTAATCTTAAACTGAACTTGAATACTTAAATACTGAAATGAACATCCACATAAACATGAAACATGAAATCAACACATAACACCAATATGGTTATGGGGAAATCCAAATAGGTAAAAACCCCAGTGGGAATTGACACCAACTAATATTCTGTACTAGTGTTTTATGATCCTTGTTAGAAGATCCTTAACCCTGTTAGGAGTTTCTTTACAATATGTTTTGTATAGTAGACCTTGTCAAGGGTCAAACCCTGTTAGGAGTATTTTACAATAAACTTTGTTAGGGGTGTGGACACACTATCCTAGAGCTCAGTACTCAAGTGGTGAAGGTTGCAACCTTCTAATCTCAGATACACACTATATCTGCTAGATGAACTGTAACTGTGACTCTTTGTGTCTGATCAGTTCCTTTGATTCACTGATGCTTTGACCTCTTGCAAAGATCTAATACATGTTATCAACTCTTCACATACTTCTGATCTACTTCTCTTAACTCTATAACAACTCTCATACTAATTATAATGGGCGCATGTCATATTTATATGCGCATACAAAATAGACAACTAGGTCGGCCCTTTAACCGATTACATACAATGCTTAAAATTGAACTATCTCAAGTGTGTTTACAAAAAAACATAATTATATGTTGGCAACCTAATTAAAATAGGTGCATGGCCTTTACAACATAATAATATAACCACAAATCAAAATGCCAATAGTCAGCTGCTTACTCTATTCTTCTTTGGCACACATTGGCTGTGTAACTTTAACTATTTGTAACTTTGTCATACCTACATATCTGATCATGCACTCATAGACTAAGAATGAATAGACTCTAACAAACTTATCTTCTGGGGTGCATACAATAACTCGATTGTACGCACGTGTGCTAGTGCTTTGAGCTTCAGGCACTTTGTACACTATCCAGTCTTCAATAGTTAGCCAATTTCTGATCTTAACATCAAGTGCACTGACTCCAAAACAATATATGACTTTTTTTCCATAATGATAACACTATATGTAGTCATATACACCAGTGTAGTCAACTTTCCAACACAAATTTCAAAATATGAGGGTTTCCAGATGTTAGGTTACAGAAAGATTTATTTCCTACTTCCGGGTCAGCTTTTTTAGGATTCAAAATGGTAAACTCTTAAAAGATATTTAATTTAGGTGCATTTAAAGTGGTATAGGCTTAATGGGAATTTATTTCCCCTATGCCAGCCTATCTAGAAGTTTGTGCCCTAGACTAGTATATAAGGAAGCCTCCTCTCATTTTCTCCATCAAGTATCCATCAAGTCCATGAGCGATCAAGATCAAGTATCAAGAAAAAATCAAATACCCATCAAGAAATAGAAAGAAAGAATTCAAGAATTCAAGCATTCAATCATTCAAGCATTCAATTCATCAAGGAGATCCATCGGTAGCCATTGAAGGATTCAAGCTCTATGGATCCATCTTGTTGAAGATTTCTCCATCCATGTCTATTCAATCTCCTTCCAATCCCAAGATCCATCAAGATTGGTGTTGAAGATATAAAGAAAATTGATTTGAGACATCCTACATCCTTTTCTACATTCATTTGGAGCATTCATACTTGTGGATTCAAAAATTTGAATCCTCCACAAGAGTTTCAACATAAGCAAGGTGAATTGTTCCATTTACTTTGTTTATTACTACAATTTCAATTATATTTCAAGGTTAATTCCAAAACCAGGTTTTGACCAAGGCAAATCCCCCATAAAAATAGTAAGACCTTTTTTCTTGCAAAAACAGGTGCGAAAAAGTGAATTACAAAGCATATTTGGATACCCTTTTCAGCAAATTTTTGATATCCATGAATAGAATTTCCATTGGAGCAATGCTGGTCAAGGTTGACATAAAGGGGTCAAGGTCAACCTTCATTTGGGTCAAGGTAGCCCTTACTTAGAAAATAAAAATATTTCTGGGTTGTTGGGGGTTCCCTTTGATCTTCAACTTGTAGATTTATACTTTGATGGATAACTTTAATGATACTTTGACTCTATCACCACTCCAAAGTCTACAAGGAAGAGGGCCAATTAACAAGGATCAACAATGAGATCCTCCTACACTTTGAGCCTTAATGCTCAGGCAGGTGTACCCTTGACTCACTTCTCCAAAGGAGTCTCAAAACAATATACAACTATGTCCTTTACTAACTGACTGAAAGATATTATCATTTAAATTTGGGTGTGTGCGGTTGATGAAAATGAAATGCCTCAAGAGAATGGAGTAGTGCCTTAACCTAGGGCAAAGAGTCACCCAATTACATACATCAGATGAAGATCTTAAATCAAACACTCTTGGGCTTAGGATAAGTGCTTTGCCTATTATCCCTCTCCCTCAAACACTAGGACATCAAATTCTTATTTGGTTGTAAACTCACTGAACTCACCTAGAAGACTTTAATCCTAACTTTGTTAGGAACTCAGAGATGACTTCACAATACTCTTTGTTTACCAGATGCTAATACACTTTGTGATACTAACATATATGAGCTTAGAACCAAAACAAGAAGACATACACAAGTGTAAGATTGGAACTCAATAGCATTCTCATTAACATATTTAGGATCAATATACAATCAAAGAAACACAAAGATAGGAAACAGACCCAAAATCTAGCTCCTCTTTCCTCAACTATTCATACAATCACAACCACTGGAACTGACCAAAATTTAGAACATAACCTCAGGACTGAACCCCTACTCTATCAAAAAAACTAACTACTTATACCCCTAGTCACCTTGGAATCCTCAAAGAGGATGCATCAAGCTTCAGGTGACTAGGGTTAGGGTTTCAACTACCCAATCAATAAAAAATAAAACAAAAGTTATTGTAGGGGAAGAAACATAGGCAACTCAGAGAAAATGAATCTCAGATAGATCTGCCATCATCAAAATCTATGAGAATAGTACAGAACACCAAGGAATTGCCATGAAAACCAGTCAAATTGACCACCTAAAAACACACCTCGAGCACAAAACCACACTTCTCCTAGTACAAAAACATCATGCCACTAACCATAGAGACCCTCAAATTAGTCAGGAATAACTAGTGCCACCAAACCAATCGAAATCGACTGCTAAAACCATAAATTTTGGTACTTCCTATTGCTGGAAACCCTCTGTAAATTTGTATTTGAATTTCAATGGCCATTTCCATGGCACCAGCAGCATATCAGTGGTCCACATTTAAATTTAGGTCAACTTTATATCATGACCATCAGATCCTTCCTTTTTTCAGGCTTTATGATTTACCTTTTAAAAAAAACCCAGCCACATTTAGCAAAGCGACGACTAAATGCTTATTCTAGTTCACGGAAAACTTTATCTCTCCACCATTTTATTGCATCAATGAGTGAAACCCTTTGAAATTTTTCAAGGCCGCTAACCCCTTTTAACCAGATTGCCAGACTTTAGACCCCTGCCTGGGCCCACTTTATGCCACTTGTCGCTATACCATTCACTACAATTGCTCGGTCACCATTGACACAGGACCAACTCTTTGTAAGCCTTTAAATCAGACAATGGGCGCAAGATCTCATGGATTTGACACAACCCATGAGATCATGTGTCAGCCATTGATGCTCTACAGGTGTGAGAACCCACTGAGACACGCCAGATACTAGGTCCCACCCACTAACAACTTCCAAATCAACATCACGTGGACCAATCAGAGATGAACACCTTAGAAGCATCTGGAAAATGGTCCCACTAACACAACCAATAAGAAATCTCCAATTGTAACACCTATCAGCGGACCCACAATAGTCATCCTACATACATGGAGAATCAGACGGCTGGTGCATAATCTCAAGGGCTCAAAAGATTCTTTGAGATCATGCACCCACTGTGGATTTTGAATCTTTGTCGTTGTCATGAAAGCCTGACCCCACCCTGCCGCGTAAGATCCTTCGATGAATGAGAGACTGCCATGTCACAAAATCTGGCAAGCGAACATGTAACATTTTCTTCGCTCATAGGCCCTTCTAACAACCTTGCCATATCATCATTTTTCTTAGCCAATGAGGACTTGCCATTTTTGCTTATGTGGTAGTGGACCCACCCGGTTTAAAAGATATGTCACACAGGAGAATCGATGCTCATCTTAAGATCACATGCCTTTGACACACTCCATAAGAACTTATGCCCACTGTAGGATTAAGATGGTGTTAGAGAGCCAGGCCCAGGAAAAAAAATGAAAGATGAAACTATAGAAAAATTAAAGGTGCAGGACTTAGGAAAAAATTTGCACACATGGGTTTTTTGAGAACTTAAGTGACCCGAAAAGGTAATGTAAAAATAGATTTGAAACCAGGGTGCACTAGGGATTTTTCCTTGTAACAGCTATATTTTTTGAATATTTGCTTAGGGTTTAAGCCCAGAGGCATTGAAAATACTGCAGAGACCAAAGGAAAGGACATGAAGCCATGAAATGTTTTGTAGGTACTAATAGTGGCTCTGTCTAGGGATGTATGCCTCCTGCAGGCATATAAAGGATCTAGAATCACTGGTTAAAGTAGACTACCCACAGGAAAAAATTACAGACAACAAGGAACAAGCAACACATAAGATGCAACTTATACAAAATAGGACCAGGGACCAGACAAAATTACTAAATTTACAAGGCTATACAAATATACACAACCTAACTACTGCTCATGGAAGACAAAATACTTCAAAAGAAGTACTTTTTCAAGAATTGTCCATGAATAGGCAATTCTCTAACATTACCATTTAGTTCTTTTACAACATAAGAATCCTGGCCCTATTTTTCATGAATTTGATATGGCCCTAGCCAGATGGGATCAAAATTTCCATGTTTTCCCCTATCCTCCAGTCTGGCATTCCAAATTAATACTAGGTCATCAGGCTCAAACTTCCTCTCCATAGCCTTCCTGTCATACAGGTTCTTGATTTGCAATTGCAACTTGACATTTCTTGAAGCTGACTCTCTCCTGATTTCATCCAGCTTGATGAGATCCTCAATCTTCAATTGCATTTCATCGTCTATGTCATCATCATATAATTTCACAAATTTATACATTTCTAGCAGATTATTTTGAGGCATTCTTGCATGTATTCCATATACTAGGTCAAATGGTACACAACCAATTGACCTCTTCATAGTTACCCTATCAGCCCATATAGCTAATGGCAGTTTTGAATTCCATGGCCTCTTATTCTTTTCAAGAATCCTCCTGAGGATCTTAATCAAACTCTTATTAGTAGATTCTACCTATCCATTTCCTTGTGGATGATAAGGTGAAGAATTTGACCTCTGAATTCCTAGACCTTTGCAGAATTCTTTGTACTCAGCAGACCTAAAGCACATTACATTATCATTGATAATCCTCTCAGGGAAACCAAACCTTGTAACAATATTATTCAATAGAAAATTAGTTACCACCTTGCTGGTTGCATTCCTTATAGGTATAGCCTCTACCCACTTTGTAAAGTAATTAGTGGCAACTAAGATCCATGAGTGTCCTCCACTTGACTTGTTTGGTATCTCCCCTATGAAATCAATTCCCCATTGTTGGAAAGGAGCTTACACCTCAACTAGCCTCAAAGGCACATTGCCTAAAAATTTAAGCTTACGAGAGAACCTTTGACAAGCATCACACCTCCTCACCAAAATCTCTGCATCCTTGAAGATTGTGGGCCACCAGAATCCTGCTCACAAGATTTTATGAGCAGTTGTTTTACCCATATAATGCCCACCACAAACTCCCTCATGCATTCCTTTAATCAACTTGTTAGCTTGATTCTCATCCACACATTTCAAAAGTATGCAATCTAAATTCTTTCTATACAATTTACATTTCACAATTACATACTTGATGGCCTGTAATTTTAATGTCCTCTTCTTATTGTCATCCATGTTTGCTAGACATTTCATATTTCTCAAGTAGTAGATAATATCTTGATACCAAATACAATCATCCATGTCACATGTATAATCAATTTCAGCTTGATTTATCTAATTTGCATCAAGATTGGATTGAGCCATCAGTTTTTCCAATCCTTGTCCTCTAACCAATTTAGTAATTTGGATATCAATGTTGAATTCTTGGATCCTATTGATCCATCTACATCTTCTCCCAGACACCTCTTGCTGTGAGAAAATATCTTTGACTATTGCACTTGGCACAAAGGCAATCACAATTGCTCCCATTAGATAACATCTAAAAGCTTTCACAGCCTTGACCAATGCATAGGCTTGTTTTTCATTGATGTCATATTTCAATTCAGCAGCCTGCAAAGATTTACTGAAGAATGCAATAGGCTGCTCAAAACCATCCTTATTCTTTTGTAGCAAAACTGTAGCAATAGTGTGAAAAGATGAAAAAGAGAAGATATGCATTGGGATACTATAATCAGGTGCCTTAAGCACAAGTGCATCTTTAATAGCTTGCTTGATATTCTTGAAAGCTTCATCAAGCTCACGTTCCCATGTAATAGCAGATCCTTTCTTTAACATCTTGGATATAGGTCTAGTGACCTCAGCAAAGTTTGTTACAAATCTTCTCAAGAAGTTTACCTGACCAAAGAAGGACTGAATTCCTTTGATATTTTTTGGTCTCTGAATGTTATCAATGGTTGCCACCCTCTCAGGATCAATCCCAACTCCTTGCTTCCCCACTAAGTGGCCAAGCAACTTATGCTTAGTGACACCAAATGCACATTTCCTTGGGTTTAATGAAATGCCATATTCCAAGGCCCTCACAAATATTTTCTCTAAATGAGTATAGTGATCTTCTTCCTTCTTGGAATAGGTAGTTGAATCATCTTGATAAACAAGGAAATCATCAATAAAATCTGATAAGGCAACATCCATTGCCCTCTGAAAAGTAGCACCAACATTTGTGAGACCAAAAGGAATACTCACATAAACATATGTCCCCCAAGGTGTTGTGAAAGCTATCTTAAACTATTTTGATTCTTTGAAAATTACCTGATTATAACTAGAGAAACCATCCATCATAGACATCAATTTTGATCCAGTCACTCTCTGCAACATAGCTTCCATATTGGGCAGACAATAGTTATCCTTTAATGAGCTGATGTTCAAATTCCTAAAGTCCACACAAAGTCTGATGTCACCATTCTTCTTTCTAACAGGGACAAGATTTGAAACCCAAGAAGAGTTCCTTATAGGCTTGATAATTCTAGCATCTCTTAGCTTCATTAACTCTTCTTACATCTTGGGTGCCAAAATAGGATTGATAGGCCTTTGTTTTTGCCAGAAAGGTTTAGCATCTCCTCTCAAAGGAATGATATGCTGAAACAAGTCTTCTCTATAAACCTTTAGGTCATCATATGACCATGCAAAAACATGCTTAAATTTTCTCAATAACTCAATCAAAGATTTTATCACATTATGAGACATGTCCCTACCAATGTATACCTTCTTAGGTGCCTCATGTGTTCCAAGATTTATCTCCTCTAGATCAGCATGATCTTCTCTTTTGATATTATTTTGAACTCTATCCTGGTTATCAAAGATAGTTTCCAAAACAACAAGCCCCTTGGGTACCTTGTTAGTTTTAAGTTGAATGACCTCATTTCCAAAGACAACCTCCTTTCCTTCTATAGTTTCAACCAAAGTTGAGCAATCAAATTCTTGACCATGATACTGTTCTTCACAACTCACAAACTTCAAGATATCATTATCATCATCAAAAACCTACCAATTTTCAATACTATCTGGTACACTAGGCCTAGCCTAAATTTCAACTTTAGAGATACCAGTAAATGTAATATCACTGGGATTGATTGCTATATTGGCTAACAAGTCAGCCATCTTATTGTTACTCCTATCCTTCCATTCAATATTGAAGGCATCAAAATGTTCAATCAAATCCCAAACTACATTCCTATATTGTTTTAACCTTTTGTTCTTGGTAGCATATACTAACCTAACTTGGGACACCACCAACTCAAAATCACCAACAACACCTAAGCATTTAATACCATGTTTTTGTGCCAACCTCAGTCCTAACAAAAATGCCTCATATTATGCTATATTGTTGGTACAAAAGAAATTCAATGTGAAAGAAAATTTGTAGGTGTTTCCATTAGGAGAAATAAGTAAAATACCTACTCCTACTCCATCCTTGTGATTTTCACCATCAAAGTACATTACCCACAAATCACCCTTCACAGAATTAACACTTACCTCAACAAAGATAGGTGACAAAATAGGTTCCTTCTCAAGTACATGGATCTCTTCCCTAAAAGCATTAATATTAGTATCCACAAAACATGTAGTTTCATTATCAATAATTCTCTCAATCATGTGGCATACTCTTGGTTCTCACTCAATCTTGACAAACTGATCATCAATCTTGAAAGTGGCATAGGATAGATCACACTGTAAACTTCCACCCATGGAAGCACTCCACCTTCTAGATAGCAACATCCCATAATGAGGAGGGATGTCCACCACCAAAACAATCATTGTTAACTCTTTCTTTTGATATGCTTCCAGCCTATATGGCATTGCATTGATGGTCCCAATGACCGGTACCTCCCTCTGATCCATTGCACAACATCTACCTTGAATTGTATCAACTTTAAGGCCCAATTTTTCCATAATCTTAAAAGGCATAACAGTATTAGAGGCACCACTATCAATCATACAATTTATTAATTTCATTCCATTCACAAGGACACTTAAAAATAATGGATCAATGTTTTCAAGGCTAGCATTGACAAAACTATCCAAATATATAGGAGGAATTTGAGATACAATTCCCTGAGCAACAACACCTCTCAAAGCTTTATCCTGAGATCCATTGCATGCAACATCATTATTATGAACATTATCTACCCATGCCATAGCTCTATCTTTGTGTTAAGGGATCCTCAACAATTCTGACAATGGAACTTAACTATAATTTGGGACAATACATATAACATATCAATAGGAGCAGTGGGAGGAACCTCAATCTGCATTGCCTTAGTGTCCTTTTGCTTATCTGATACATTAGGTGTATTGGCCACCCTCATTTTTTCATTCTTAGCCATTTTGTTAACTGGCTTCTCAATCTCACTAGAAAATATTTCAACTCCAACTCCCTTAGGCTCACAATTCTTACCTTTTACATTCTTGAATTTCACCATGTGATTATGTTTTGATTTGTTCTCATTAGGCTCTCCGGAGTTGGTACTCTTTATAAACATTCCTACAGCTTTTCCATTTGTATACCTTTCCACCATGCCCCTAGTTTTCACTTGGGCAATCATTTCTACAGTAATCCTATCCATCTCTTCTCTAGAAGGTCTTCTTAAATTTACTGGCTCAGAAGAAGAGTTCATGTTACATGTCTTCTTATCAATGTCTTCACTATCAGAAAAAACCTCTTGATGAAAAAGGGCCTGAGTGTGTCTCTTCACATTTACATCTGCTTCTTCATCAAAATCAGAATCATATTCATATCCTAGATATGAAGTAGCCATGTTGCATCCAACATCATCTTGATCTTCTTCTTGATCTATCTCCTCATTGCTACAATCTTGATTTGCAGCCATAGAATGTGCAACCACACAATGCTCTATAGAATGAGGGGACTGGCATGCAACACACCAAGGTATGTCCTCCATGACATTTATTGAAGATTTTTGTAGAGTGTCAGGGATACCTTTGTCACTGTTTCCTCTTGCAATAGGGACAACAAGCTTGCCATCATTCCATTGGGTGTTGTAGGGGTAGTTCTGTAATCTATTCTGCTTATTGAAATTGTTGTTGAACTGAGGCCTTTCATTGGTAGGAGCACTGATGTTCCTATTTGCAAGTGCCTTCAAATCCTTCAATTCATTAAGCACCTTATCCAATTTATCTTCTTATTGCCTCCTAGTTCCAACATTCCTATCATTTTCTTTTTTGTATTTGTTGTCCCCAAACAACTTAGGGTCATCTCTCTTCCCACCCAACTTCCCTGATATCTTCATATTGTTCTCAATATTGACAGAAATCCTAAAATCATCCCTAAGAGTTCTTGGTTCCTTGTTCCTCAACAAGTAACCCATCTTTCCATCAAATGCATTGAAGTAGGTAGTTAGACAAACATTGTCATCTAACCGCATAACTTGAAATAACTTATGCATACCCTTCTAAAATCTCATATTAAATTCAACTGTAGATTCATTCTGATTTTTCCTTATGGTATTGAATTCATTCAACATGAAACTAGCATTAGGCCTATCACCATACTACTCTTTAAAACATCTCTCAAAAGAATCCCAAGTATCAATACATTTATCAAGAAGTCTCTTAAACCAATCTCTAGCATCCTCCATTAGAGATTGAACAAATAATTTCATGACTACATCCTCATGCTCTACCTCATAATCATTAAGCATATCAACAAATAACCTAAGATGCTCCTCACAACTAATAGCATTATTACCAGCAAACTTAGGTACCTTATCTCTTATATCATTTGGAAAAGCATTTGGGTAGCCTGGTATCCCATCAAAACTAATTTTCCTATAGCCTTCTAGTTGCATAGGTCTTCTTTGAAATCCTAAACTAGTGTTCCCACTAGAATTATTATTTTTATCTACATTCCCACCCACTTGCACATTTGACTATCTATTAGGATCAACAAATGATTTGGTAGATACATTAGGAATTAGATTACTAGTAGTAGCATTGCTAAGTGGAACAATAGTGTTCATAGATGGCATACCTAGCTCAGTAGAAGAAGGGCCATGAACATTAGCTAATGAAGCCTTCAAGAACTAGATCTTTCTTCTTTTCTCTACAATAGCAGCATCAACTTTAGCTCTTTCCAACTCTTGAGATAGAGCTTCATCCTCTTTTCTTTTTCTTTCTATCTCTGTCTCCCTATTTGATTTAGGTGGTGGGACCCCTGGTATTGTCACTGGTTTTCTTATTTGGACACCCACCATCTTCTACTTTCCTTTTTCATTAATAAATAGAGTAGGCCTAGTGATCTCATGTCCATTCCTACCCTTAGGCAAAGGAGCATAACTTTGCACTTGTCTGATCACAGGGCCTTCTTCATCAAACTCATGGTCTTGCAACAAGTGTTCCTGCTCACTTCTTAGAGCTTCAAGATCACCAAAAACATCATGCTACAACACCCTAGGAGCAGAAGCAAGCATCTTGTTTCTCTCCTTCATTTCATTAATTTTTCTTAAAAGAGACTGCCTCTCCGTTAGAGTGTTTACCTTTTCAGCCTCTCTCTCCTCTTGTAACCTTTTGTATATGGCATCTTTCTCTACCAACTACAACCTAAGTGCATTTAGGTCATGTGGATCTATCATGTTGTCTTCAGAGCTTGATGATACTTCCACATCAGTAGGATACTGATATGGGAAATGCAGTCACCTTGGTTCCATGGGCTGCCTTCTGAATATGTCCTCATCAGGATCTAGATTCAGCCCATAACCTTTTTCTCTAGCATGTTCATCCTAACCTGCAGGTAATGAACCCTTATCTTGAAATACTACTTCTAGGGTATCATAAAATTTGTCTTCAGAGCGGCCACTGTCTGATCTAGAGCTTATGTCTTTTGACTCTTCCTCATTAGAGGATGCAAGTGGTGCTCTACCTCTGGTATTTCTTTGCTCCCTCACAAGAGCATTGGCAGACTCTTCATTCCTCTTGATCCAGCTTTTCTTGTCAGCTCTAGGTAACTGTTCTAGAGCAATCTCTGGATTTTTCTTGACAAAAGACCTAGTATTCCTCCTTTTGTCCATCTTCAACTTATGACACTAGTTCTTAACCTTTTGAGTCACCACCCACCTAGATGGGAAAACCTTAAAATTCACAAGATGACACTGAAAACCACAAGAGAACACAAAAGTCCAACATAATTTTTATCTCTAGACTCTCCCCAACAGAGTCACCATTTTGTTGGGGGTTCTCTTTGATCTTCAACTTGTAGATTTATACTTTGATGGATAACTTTAATGATACTTTGACTCTATCACCACTCCAAAGTCTATAAGGAAGAGGGCCAATTAACAAGGATCAACAATGAGATCCTCCTACACTTTGAGCCTTAATGCTTAGGTAGGTGTACCCTTGACTCACTTCTCCAAAGGAGTCTCAAAAAAATATACACTTTAATAACTAACTGAAAGATATTATCATTTAAATTTGGGTGTGTGCGGTTGATGACAATGAAATGCCTCTAGAGAATGGAGCAGTGCCTTAACCTAGGGCAAAGAGTCACCCAATTACATACATCAGCTAAAGATCTTAAATCAAACACTCTTGGGCTCAAGATAAGTGCTTTTCCTATTACCCCTCTCCCTCAAACACTAGGACATAAAATTCTTATTTGGTTGTAAACTCACTGAACTCACCTAGAAGACTTTAATCCTAACTTTGTTAGGAACTTAGAGATGACTTCACTATACTCTTTGTTTACCATATGCTAATACACTTTGTGATACTAACATATATGAGCTCAGAACCAAAACAAGAAGACATACACAAGTGTAAGATTGGAACTCAATAGCATTCTCATTAACATATTCAGGATCAATATACAATCAAAGCAACACAAAGATAGGAAACAGACCCAAAATCCATCTCCTCTTTCCTCAAATGTTCATACAATCACAACCACTAGAACTGACCGAAATTCAAAACAGAACCTCAGGACCGAACCCCTACTCTATCAAAAAAACTAACTACTTATACCCCTAGTCACCTTGGAATCCTCAAAGAGGATGCATCAAGCTTCAAGTGACTAGGGTTACAGTTTCAACTACCCAATCAATCAAAAATACAATAAAAGTTATTACAGGGGAAGAAATATAGGCAACCCAGAGAAAATGAATCTCAGACAGATCTGCCATCATCAAAATTTGCGAGAACAGTACAGAACACAGAGGAATTGCTATGAAAACCAGTCAAATTGGCCACCTGCAAACACAAAACCATACTTCTTCTAGTACAAAAAAATCATGCCACTGACCATAGAGACCCTCAGATTAGTTAGCAACAACCAGTGCCACCAAACCAATCGAAATCGGCCGCTAAAACCATAAATTTTGGTACTTCCTATCACTGGAAAGCCTCTGTAAATTTGAATTTGAATTTCAACTACCATTTTCATGGCACTAGCAGCATATTGGTGGTCCAAATTTAAATTTATGTCAACTTTATATCATGACTGTCAGATCCTTCATTTTCACGGGCTTTATGATTTACCTTTTAAAAAGACCCTAGCCACATTTAGCGAGCCAACGACTGAACGCTTATTCTGGTTCATGGAAAACTTTATCTCTCTGCCATTTTATTGTGCAAATGAGTGAAACCCTTTGAAATTTTTCAGAGCTGCTAACCCCTTTTATTTGGATTGCCAGACTTTAGACCCCCGCTTGGGCCTGCTTTATGCCACTTGTCGCTATACCATTTTCTTTAATTGCTCGGTCACCATTGAAAAAGGACCCACTCTTTGTAAGCCTTCAAATCAGATGGTGGGTGCAAGATCTCATGGCTTTGACACAACCCATGAGATCATGCACAAGCCGTTGATCCTTTGTAGGTGTCAGGATCCACTGAGACACGCCAGATACTAGGTCCCACTGACAACTGCCAAATCAACATTACGTGGACCAATCAGAGATGAACACCTCAGAAGCATCTGGAAAATGGTCCCACTGACACAACCAATAAGAAATCTCCAATTGTAACACCTATCAGTGGACCCACAATAGTCATCCTGCATACATGGATAATCGGATGACTGGCGCATAATCTCAAGGGCTCAAAAGATTCTTTGAGATCATGCACCCGCCATGGATTCTGAATCTTTGCCCGCCATGGATTCGATGAATGAGAGACTACCACATCGCAAAATCTGGCAAGCGGACATGTAACCTTTTCTTTGCTCATAGGCCCTTCTGAAAACCCTGCCATATCATCATTTTTCTCAGCCAATGAGGACTTTCCATTTGTGCTTATGTGGCAGTGGAGCTGCCCGGTTTAAAAGATATGTCACATAGGAGAATTGCCGGTCATCTTAAGATCTCATGCATTTGGCACACTTCATAAGAACTTACTCCCACTGTAGGATTAAGATGGTGTCAGAGAGCTGGGCCCAGGAAAAAAAATTAAAGCCAAAACTAAAGAAAAATTAAAGGCGTAGGACTTAGAAAAAAATTTGCGCACATGGGTTTTTTGAGAACTTAAGTGACCCGAAAAGGTAATGTAAAAATAGATTTGAAACCAGAGTGCACTAGGGCTTTTTCCTTGTAACGGCTAGATTTTTTGAATATTTGCTTAGGGTTTAATGCTAGAGGCATGAAAAATACTACAGAGACCAAAGGAAAGGACATGAAGCCATGAAATTTTTTGCAGGTACTAACATGGGTTTTATTTGTTTCTATTTTTCCAGGCCAAATTTGGTTGCAAAATTTCCAGAAATTTAGTACAGACACGAGAAAATAGCAATTTCTAGATCTTCTATACTTTGAGATTAGTATCTGTCTTCAATTCATTTTCATATCTCATTCCATCATTTTAGAACCACACACATACATTAACATAATTATCATCATTCATCTTTTTCACATTATTATAGTTATGTGGTGGACTGTGAGAAGGGAATGTGTAACCAAGGTTTTTTATGCGGTGTGGGATAATTTTGAAGGGTCCTCTGATGCATATTATTATATATTCCCTTGATTAATGCAAGAGCCAACGTGTTTATATTAAATTGAAATCCTAATACTAATGTTTACAAAGTGAGTGGGCCCACATTATGAGAATCTTATAATTATATATTTACATGTTTAGTAAATGAGGTTGTAGTATTATTTTGGATGTATAATTGTCGGCTATTGGGGGTCTAGGGGTCGGGTTCCAGTCGACATTTTGAAAATGCCATTTTTTGACTACTTGGTGTTCGACGATCTCTATAGAGAGATCCATAAATACTCAGAAGCCAAAACCTTCGCTTTAAGCTATTAACTCACATACAAAGATACACTGAGAAATTATTGAAATATGACTTATAGTTTAGGAGTTCTAGGTACGCAAAGTTAGCCTAGGTGGTGACTGTGTCATCTACCCTAACCCCATATTTTTCATGTGGGTTGTGATCATACATATAGTATTTAGTAGAAAATAATATTTAAATATATTAATTAAATTTCTCTCTTCAAATATTATGTAAAGGATTTTCAACAACAATCATGCCAACATTTATTTAGTAATCAGAAATCAAAATGTTACCAAGGAGAGCATCTATCCTGCTATGAAAAACCTAAATGTTACTAAGGAGAGTTAAGAAAAAAAAATTAAGTTCCTACTTGGTAAGATATATTTTTCTAATGGATGGATAACCATGTCTAGCAATCACTGCCATTGAAGAGGATACAAAATCATAAATGTTAAGAGAATTTAAATTAAAAAATAAATTTTCAACTCAAATCATTTTGAAGAAGTTTTAGAAGTTAAAGAGATTCATCTTAAGATATGGATCTCTAGTCTATAACATTCTAGTTATTATCGTTGATTTAACCAAACAATTATCAACAACATTCCACTCTTTTTGAAATAGATAAAAGAGATGAAATCAGAATTTCATTGCATGAAAATAATTTGTTGCACATACAAAGTTAATTAAAAAGAATGCTTTTGAAAAAAAATATTATCCATAGGGGAAGCGAAAATTATAGAAACTATCACACATACAACATTTTATTTTAACTTAGTTCACAAACTTTCTCCGTAATCATAGTGATGATTTAAACTTCCATTTAATCATTAGTACTAATACCCATATCTAAAAAGAAAAAAAAGTGACCTAATCTAATAATATTTCTACCAACTTCATCAATTCCTATAACACTTGGATTACCTTGTGAAAAACCTTCAATATTTCTTTAAAAATTTCTATATACAAGAGGAGACCATTTATGAGTTGTATTAATGTCATTTTAAGAACTAATCCTAGAAATAGGATTGAAAAGAATACTCAAATAACCCAAAACTAACTTTTATAATATAGTAATTGAATAAATGTTAGGCCTGCTTCCTAAGTGCCTATTTTTTTTTTCTTACTGGCTCTTCCCTTTTTGGCTTGTAACTCTCCCTTTTGGATTAATTCATGATATTGTGTTTTTGGATCTATGTATTTATTTCTTGAAAGGGATTAAAGAGTATGACTCTATTTGCATGAGTTGGTCTTATTTTTTAAGCTCACTTGCCCAATTCACATGATAGTCTATTTTTGTAAGTTTGAGAATCTTTTCCATTTTAATGATTTATCTTGTCTTGAGATGAATAAAAGTATCTGGATATTTATTTTCTTTTCAAAATGTGGTGTCCTAAGGATTTTTAGCTATAAATAATTGAGTATTTTGATTGCAAGAAAAGGGTAAGGATACTTTTAGGTTCTCTCTACAATCATTTTTAGTATCACAGAAATCAACAATGACCTAGAAGGGAGTCCATATGAATTAGGGAGGAGTTGGCAAGAGGAATGATGACCTTCACTAGAATGCTTCTAATGCCATAGACCCAATAGAGAGGCTTATTGACAATTTCAATAGATAAAGTTATGATATAAAAGTTGATATTTATAAATGTAAAGGAAAGATAAATACAAATTTATTTCTAGAATATATACAAGAATTAGAGACGTACTTTGAAATGGAAGATGTTAATGACAATGTAAAAATTTCTCCATCCAAGTTGAAGTTGCATGCAACCTTGTGGTGGGAGAATATGAACAGTTTGTGAAAAATGAAATAAAAATATAAAGCTTTGGTATAAAATGCCAAAACACTTGAGAGATCAAATTTTCCCTTAGATTACAAAGAAAAAGTGTTCAAATATTTTTCAAAGTTTGAAACAAAAAGATTTATAGGTAAAAGTTATACTGAATTGTTCATGAGGCTTCAAATTTAGATACATATACAAGAAAGTTAATGATGAGTTGATGCTCAGTACACAAATGTACTCAAGTTTGAACTTCGGGATGAGGAAACATTGCTTAAAGTATCTATGATGGATGAAATTTATAAATCTGAATTAAGATCAAAGGAGAAGATTAAAAAAAGGGGAAAATTTGAGGAATAAGGCTATTAAGTATCAAAATAGAGGAAGAGGGAGTTCCTCTGAGCCTACTAAATAATAAGATCCAAATAAAAATGTGAAGTCATAGTTTTGACAATGGGGAAGCTTTAGAGGTGGAGGGCAAAAAAACTACCTTTGGGGGAATAGAACAATTAATTTTTTTTATTTGTGATGAAGCTCACAAGGGTATTAATTTTCCTAAAATCCCTTATAGGATAATGGTATCCCTAAGAGGAATAAAGATTTTGCTCATTAGAATATGGAGTTGAGTATGGAGAAAACTTAATGTTGTGAAGAACCTTAGTATTAAAAGAACACAAAATTGTCAAAGCTAGTTGGAGGAGAAAAAGGGTCTTCTAAATGAAATAAAAATTTAAGAAAAAAGTATGTGAGATTATCATAGATGGTAGTTTTACTTATAATTTGGTGAATAGAGAAATGGTTGACAAACTATAGCTTTCTTGTATAACAAAATCTAACCGCTACAAGATTTCTCGGTTAAATAAAGATGGAAGATTTACCATTGGAGATAGACACCATGGACCTAGATTCCTAGTAGAAAAAAGTAATAAGAGATTATTTATGTGTGTGACGTATTATTTATGATTCTTTTGATGTTATAGGACTTTATGATGATGATTATTTGATGGTATATGCATAGGATGGATACATTGATGTTGTTAGGATCATTATTGATGTTGACCTTATGTTTCTTTTTGTGATTATGATTATATGATGATAATGTGTTATGTTTGTGATATAATTTGTAATAAACATGAATTAGGAGATAGTATTTAGGATGGTGAAGATATTTTTATGCTTCACGCTATATGATTTGATCCTTTCCATGATGTTTGTGTAATGTGGGGGGATGTTATATTACTCTTTCAGGAGACCCATACAATGTTGTGAGTCTCTATTCATTGATTGTAATATCTAACATATTATTATGCATATGCATGTATGGTTCTAGTCATGTAGGTGATATGTAGGTACTAGGCATGGAACCCACCTAGCTTCACAAGTCTAATAATTCCTTTACATTCATCAATGGTGGTAGAAGGAAGACATCATTAAGGCCCATCTGATCCTAGCTTGGCCATTATTCTGATTAAGGAACAATCATGATCTTGTGATACCTTGCCAAATTGTCATGGTGAAAATTTCCAACTAATAGTTGTAGATGGTTTGGTTTGAGAGTGTATTTTTAGTGGTTTAATGAGTTTTGTTGATGTGTATTCTCATTTGGAGAAATTTTATTGGTTTAATCATGATTCAAGATTTATGTATTATTTTAATTTTATTTTATATGCTGGTGTTAGTAATTATTGATATTTTAAATATTATTTTCCCTTTTAATTTGTCCTATATATATATATATCATTAGAATAACTGAGAGGGGGGTGAATTAGTTATCCACAGTCCCAATCACAAAATGTATATCCAAAAACAATTTACTAAAAATTTTTCAGCTCGGTAAACTAAAATAGTATTTTGTCTGTGCATTTTTTGATTATCAGTTAATAACATATAATGATTACTGATCAAATCCAATATGCAACATGTAAAGTATGATAACAAACAATCATCACAATGAACACATAACACAAGAGCTTTAACATGAAAACCCTGTGAAGGGAAAAACCACCTGGGACTTGCAACCCAAAAATTGTTCACTCTTCTGAAGTGAGGTCGGTGAAGACCCAACCCTGTTAAAGGTTACAAACAAACTGTGAGGTGTGACCTTGTTAGAGTATTTTAGACCAACCTTTATCATCCAACCAGCATTCACTATGGGGTAGACAGGATAACAAATGTAAACTCTATGAATGACATTACAAGACTTTCTAGTCCAATCTATTAAGAGATTTCTCTATTTACAATGGTCAAAATGTAATAGCAGTTGATCTGATTACAACACTACTTCAATTGCAGATTATCAGATCTATGTTAAGCTCATTCAAATCCTCTAATCAATATTTCAATTCTGTTTCAATCAATATTCAGTAACTTACTATCACTCGGTAATAGCTTTCTAACACTCGGTAATCTCTATAGTTCAGTTCTCCTTAACCAGTCTGATCAGGCATGCATGAAGCTTGTTCACATGATATCTCTCCAGTCTCCTTCTTTTGACATGCTTTCATCATGAAATCCTAGTCTCTGAAATAGACGAGTAAACCATTTTAATTCCATCCATCAGATTTTTCTGCTTAATCTCCTATGTTGATTTTGCCACTTAAACCTTCCTTGACTGATGTGTTAGTAAAATTTTTTGTTTCAATCCAATAGATCTTCTTTGAGTTATGTTAGTCGTTGATCTTCATAACAAACATTATCTTTATCTTTGATTTCAAGGTACTTTACAACTCATCAACTTCCATTGGCTAAACTAGTCATTTAGTTCTTTTCTTCTACTCAGTTAACAAAGAAATGTGTCAGTGAACACAAGCTTAGTTTGTACTATGATTAGTATATACTACATTATGTCAGTGTATACTAAAATGGTTCATTAACCAACAACACTGTCTTGTGCATTTTTCTCTATCCTTCATCATTAATGAATGCAACATAATCAAGTCAATAACATAAGGTCATAGACTCATCCATAAGTTACCCAATGTATTCCTTATCCTTATCTATCATATCCATATTTCTCATGTAGATATATCTGCTCTTCATCTCTTTTCTTCTTCTTCTATAGATGTTTGCATATAGTAACTTACAAGATAAGTACTATGAAAACTAGTTGACATCAATGAAAACATATTACTGATTTAATCATCTTACATATCTAATCAACAACTCAGTGATATTAAATCATAGATCTTCAAGTTATACAATGTATTCAAATCAGTTGTAGTTCATCAATCTCCCCCTTTGGCATTGATGGCAACACAAGAAATATGAAATATGCCATACACATACCAAACATTTATTCTACAACTCTATCAACAAATGTTGTAATGGTACAAGCTCTCCCTAGCTTAATATGTTTAATCACTACATTACATAAAAGCATTTTCAAGTGCAGACTAAGTTCTACAGATATGATCTTTTCAGCTCCCTTTTCTGTATCTCTCTCCCTTTGTCTTTGGCTCCATATTCTTCATATTGATCACTCTCCCTTTGAAAACAATGCCAAAGAACAATAAAAACATACAGCTCTATAGTAGCCATGTAACTCTCTGTTGTCCAGTGCATTCTTTGTATCTTAGTATACTATTATGCAAATCTATTCCAGTACTTCAATCTTTCACAACCTTAGACAGAAGTCCAAAGTGTGAACTTTTTTGCATCAACATGTGTGATCTTCTGATAAGATTAGGTTGATGCAACCTCTAGATCACCTTAGTGACTGGTAGATAGGGGACAAACCCCAAGTCTAGTCCTCAAGTATTCATATGTATCCTTTGGTAGAGGCTTTGTAAATATTTCAGCAAGTTGTTCTTTTGATGTAACAAATTCTAGCTTAACTTACTTCTCCTATACTTGTTCCCATAAGTAGTGATACTTAATTGATATATGCTTTGTTTTAGAGTGCATCACCAGATTCTTTGAAATATTAATAGCACTATGTAGAATGGTTATATAAGCAAAAGGTACAAAAGAGAACTTAGTACCAATGGTATGAATAGTACATTAAACATCAATGTCAAACAACATAATACCAAAAAACATACCAATATACTAAAATATCAGAATACCAGAATGGTGAGGAAATGCTATCTTCTTTATTGATACCAAAAACCAACAGTTTTACATCAAAGACCAAAGTGCTTATAAGATAGTCGGTTGGTTGCGAAAACCAACAGATGCACCTCCTCACTCCTAACTACCCTCCCAATAAGTTATAACTAGAATTAATACACTATTACTTTATTCATACTACATTTATCCCCCCCCAAAAAAATAGTCTTCCAGATGACAACAGTGCTAAAAACAAAATTAAGCTTCATAATTGGGTTGTGACGATGTCCCTGCATTCAAAGCTTGTTCCCAAATGTGTGAAAAATCTTGTTCTACTAGCTTCTTCTTGGCCCAAACTCCCTGGAGAACCCACAAAGAATCCATCTTCTTTTCTTCCTCTTGTGCTACTTTCTCTTCTAGAGCCACTCATTCCTTCTGCCATGCAGCCTTTTCTTTTTCCCACTCCTTCATCGCACTAGTCAGCCCCCTTTCCTATTGAAGCTCCAAGTAGGTCTTCCTAAAGGCCGCCTCTATCTCTACCAGAGTGTGCATGAGTGGTGCCTACCCCTGTTCATGTGGTATGATTCCTGTCATTATCCATGCTTCTGCCATTTCCCCTTCTTGTGTATCCCCCTACTAAAGTAAGCTCCAATTTTTTTCACAAGCTCCTTTCATGAAAGCTTCCAAGGACTTTTATACTTCCACTATGGCTTCTCCATTCTAGCTTTTGGCCTACTCCATGATTTCCCTCATGGCCTACTCCATAGCTACCAACTCCTTAAGGAACTGTGCTGCCCTATCTTCCAATCTGATCATCCCGGTCTCACCCTAGGGTTGATTTTGGGTTCCTGTTGTGTCCTCCTCTCTGGCCTCGCTAGGTGGTGGTGAAGGTGGAAGTTCCATTCCCACTTCCTCCAATAGTTGATCTGCTTCTTCCAAAATTCCATCTTCTCCTACATCCTCCCCTTGTGTATCCCTCTATCCCTCCATACCCTTTGAGCCCTTTTTCCCATCGGCCTATATCACCAAGGCAACTAGTTGGGTTACTTTAATACCTTGTGAGGTGTGAAGTCTTATCTTGTGGTTACCCGCTTGCCCTCCTCTAAGGTCTATGACCTTGGTCTACATCTGTTGATCTACCGAGATCATATTAGCCATGCTAGGCAAGGAAAGTCTTGCGACTCCCCATCTCAGAAGCTTCTCTTATCTGTTCCCTTCCTCCTTCATACTCATCATGGCACTTCCTCCCTCTACCATGGTTCTTGTGGTTTTGTGAATCTCTACATACTCAAGTACCCCTCCTAGCAATGGCCCTTCCCCTGGTGGAAAAAAAGTAACATCTCGTGGTGTACCCTTCAGATGGCCAAGGCAGATTTCCTCCTCCTAGGAGTTTAAGGATGTGTCACCGTCATATTCCACACTATCCTCTCCTACTTCCTCCTAGTTGGAAGATTCTTCTGTAGAGAGACTCTTTGCTACTTCCTGTCTGAGTTTCTTCATTCATGGTACACCCCCACCTAATCCTACACCCATGGTGTCCAAGTGAAACTAGTATGACATGGCTGGTTTGTAGGGTTCCACACTACTCATTGGAATCAATAGTCCTCTGTGATCTACTACTACCTACAGGTGAACTACTTCCAGAAATAAGGCTATTGCACGATGGGGCATATATAATGCTTTATGTTTCAATTCCATGAATTCTCATAACCTATATAATAGGAATTGTGCCCAGTTGTATATCTAACCTCTATTTAGCCCATCAACTACTGACAACATCCAGATGGCAATATTCGATGTGTGGCTTCCAATAGTAAGTTTTCTCTTCACTAGGTCTACAATGCATCTCCACTCTATGTTAGCTATGAAAATCTTTTTCAGACCCTTGCTATTCTTTTTGCTTAGAATATTGTTCCATACCTAATTGGTGAGGTTCTTCTTACAGACTAACTCTAGCTACTTCTTCTTCTCCTCCATGGCCATTGGTGTTTTTAGGGCTTTCATGATTTCCTATCCACGGTCAGGTATTCCAAATACCTTGTTTATTTCCTTGGTAGAGTAGGAAATAGTTACTGCTTGATGAGCGTACTCAACAATGGATTTGTGGCCCTGCCTATCATAGCCTTCCACCATAGCCCACAATATAGTTTCTAATTTTTTCAAATAAAAATTAGGCATAAAGATAATTTTATCTACATCTTCCTTATGTAGTGCTTCTTTAAGGATGTGCTTTTCTCCTGCATTCTCCCACCATGCCCGACATTCACTTCCCATTATGCTTTCAAAGCTGATATTGGTAGCTGTAGTCTTCTCAGGAACATCCTGTTTGCTCTTGTGTCTTGTCATCTTCTTCCAATTTCTCACCTGCAAGACTTGATTTTTTTGTTTGGAGTCTATGATCTCCACTTTTCTTAGGTTGCCCATACTTATTTTTACCATCTTATAGTTCCTTGCTAATAGTGTTATGCCTTTATTACTTGCTGGACTCAAACCATTTTGATTCCTTTCTCTTGATTGGCGGTTCTAGTATGCCACATAAACCCTTCTTGCTCCTAGGCATATGACCTTTGTCTTCCCTACTATACTTTCTGCCACTTCCATATGACGTATGACCCTACACCTTCTCTCCCAAAATGTGGTACACCACCTCCTTATGTATGGCCTAGTTGTCATTCGTACAACATGCAATGTTCGGCCTTCCACCTGTTTATGTATGACCTCCGTACAACCTTCTTTGTATGGCCATGCATACAAATATTTATGTGTAGCAATTTGTACGGCTCCCATGTATAGACTCAAACTTGTCTGTGCAACCTCGTACGGCCTCAGTGCTCCCCCATACACCACAAACGGTCTTGTTGCTTCTATGTATGGTTCTTGTGTAGTCCGTATGGTAGCTCATATGACTCCCTTGTATGACTCACTATTTGAATAACCTCCATATAGCCCTATTCCTTCCTTGTACGGTTCTAATTTAGTTCGTACGGTCTCTAGGTTTCTTCCATACCTCCTTCCCTCTTCTTTGTATGGTCTCTTTGTATGGTCCCTTTCCTTTTGCCATCCATACGGTGGCTGGTTGGATTCTCTCACATGTTGTACGACAAATTTTTTGCTTCTCTCCATTTTCTCATGAACCACCTTGGTGTCCAGCACAATATGTTTGAGGAGTGTATGCCTTGGTCTTTTATAACATTCTTGCATTTTAGGGTTTTTCTTACTTTCTTCCTCCTCCTGGTTTTCCACTTTTTCCTTAACTTCTTTTATTATGTCCAAGTGACATATGGGAAATATTTTGTTTTTTTTATTATACAACCTTAACTTAGATCCATTGACTGGATTTTTTAAAGGATTATTATCTAGGGTCGATAATTTTATGGCCCCATTATCCTTCACCTCCATGACTTTGTAAGGTCTTAGCCAGCATATCTTGAACTTGCCAGGCTTTATTTCATTTTTTCCATTGTACCTCAAAACCAATTGTCCTGGTTTAAAATTCATCTTTTTCAAGTGTTTATCATGCCAAAATTTTCATCACTTCTATGCCACCTGGGTGGCCCATTGGGCCAGTGTTCTCTTTTCATCAAGCTTTACTAGAGCATTCAACCTTTCCTTTAAGCTTTCAGTCTCCCCCAATCTATGTTCCACTGCTATTCTCAAGCTTGGTACTCCAAATTCCATAGGCATCACTACTTCCTGTCCATACATTAAGTGGAATAGTGTTTGTCCTGTGGTGGCTCTGTAAGTAATTCTGTAGGCCCATAGAACTGCTAGTAATCTGTTAGGAACCTGTGTGTTCCTTTTGTTTATTCTATTAGTGTAGTGTTGTTGGACGCATATGCTTTGTAAGTTGTCCCGTTAGTTTATTTTATTATCCCACATGCATAGTTAGTATTACTTTTCTAGATCGCACTTAGTATATAAGTGGGTGTTGAGTCCTTTGTTGGTACCGAAGAGTTTATTGTATTGAGCTTGCTCAAAGGAGGTTACCCCCTCGAAGTGGCCCGTGATCAATAGACTCACTCTGAGTTCTACTTTGCTCTATATTTCTATTATTTCATGCATGTTCATTATAGCGTTGCTGGAGGTTCCTCTCATCTGGTATCAGAGCACTTTCTTGGGCTCGCTGGTGGAAATTCTTTTTTCCATTTCAGGTTCTTCAGGTTCTTCTCAAATCTCATCTGTGTTACAATTGGGTTATTTCAAATTACAGAAATTCTTGTTCTTGTGATAGTTCAATTCCGTTGTTAGTATCTGAGTTTCCTCTCAAAGTTTCTCAGCACCTCCGACATACCCTTTCACATACTTCCTTCCTTGAGGACCCTAACCCCAATTCTCCATTTTTAAGCCTTAAATCCCTTATTTCTCAAATTTTAGGGTTTGCCCTAACTTTTCTATTTCTCAGCCAATTGCCACCAAATCAAAGCCACAAGGTTCATTTCCTCATTCTACTCCTTTGTCCCTCTTAGACCGCTCTTCCCATTCTGCCTCCCCACCCTTGAAACCCTCATTTTTCTTTTTTCCTTTTCATCAGAAAATGCATATCCACTCTTTGAACCCTCATTACCCATTTGCATTTTGTCCAACTCCAAGTTTGCCCTTACTAAAAAAGTTTCTATTTCTCTTTTTCTTCTCATTCTAAAAAAATAAAAAAAATAAATAAAAAATTAAAAAAAAACCAAAAAAAAACCCTGCTATATGGTTGTCACCCGTACAGGAGCAAAAATCATGGAGGAGGAACTTGCCTCCCTCAAGACCAGACTTCAAGATCTGGATGAAAAATTTCTCGGTCTCACTCTTCAACAATCAAGCCTGAACCGAGGCCATTCTGCCGACACTAGTTCTAGCCCTTTTCATGGACTGAAGCTTGATTTTCCTCGCTTCGATGGTGCTGATCCAACTGGATGGATTTACCGAGCAGAGTAGTATTTCAGTTTGTAGAATACTACAGATTTCAACAAAGTTCCACTTGCATCTTTTCATTTGGAGCATGACGCTCTTCAATGGTTCCATTGGTACATCAAGGCTAACAATGATCCCACCTGGATAGAATTGTGTACACTTCTTTTGAAGCGTTTTGGCCCTAGTGATTTTGATGACTTCATAGGCGCACTCACTAAACTTCAACAAACAGGCACAGTGAGAGAATACCAAACAGAGTTTGAAAAATTAGCTAATCACATAGAGGGATTGTCTGATGAATTCTTTCATAGTTGTTTTATCAGTGGTTTGAAGGATGCACTCCGATCTGAAGTTAAAATGTTTCGGCCCACTACTATGATGGAAGCCCTTGGGTTGGCTAAATTAGCGGAGGACAAGATCAATGCTTTACAACGATCCAGATCTAATTCTGTTCCATTCCGAAATGCAGGCTCTCAACACCCTCTAGTTACACCAACTCCCAAAACTACTCCTATCCAGCACTTGTCTGAAATAGAGATGCGAGCCCGTCAGGAAAAAGGGCTTTGCTATAATTGTGATGAGAAATGGTCCTGAGGCCATAAATGTGTGCAGAAAAAGCTCTATCTCTTGGATGTGGATTCCCCACCCGAACAGGAAGAGTATGAAGATGCTCAAGAAACAGTAGATGAAGAGGTTGAACCAGAAGCCCAACCAGAGATATCTGTCCATGCTTTGGCCGGAGTCACTACCCCACAAACCATGTAGGTTCGGGGTTACTTCAAGAAGGTCCCTCTTACTATCCTCATTGATTCTGGTAGCACTCACAACTTCATTGACCCCAGCATAGCCAAACGGGCTGATTGCTTTGTTCATCCCTGCTCTAACTTTGAAGTCATGATTGCTAATGGGGGCACTTTACCTTGCAAAGGGAAATGTCACAATGTGCGTCTCTCTATTGGAGATTATACCCTACGCTCTGACATGTTTGCCTTTCCCTTAGGGGGTTGTGATGTGGTTTTGGGTGCCCAATGGTTACGCACTTTTGGTCCCATTCTCTGGGATTTTTCTGAACTTTGGATGAAGTTTTCAGTCAGTGGGCAACAACACACTTTGACAGGCTTGTAGCTCGGGTCTCTCAGCATCATCAGTTCACATCATATGGAAAAACTTCTTAAGAAAAATTCACATGGTGTCATCGCTCAACTCCATTCCATCCAAATGCAGCCATCAGCAGTCTCTAGTACTCTTGCAGATCTACAACAAATTTTGGATAAGTATTCCACTGTATTTGCTGAACCTACGGGCTTGCCACCGTCTCGCCCAGAGGACCACCATATTCAACTCCTTCCTGGTAGCGTCCCACCCAATATCAGGCCCTACCGCTACCCCTTTCATCAAAAGACTGAAATTGAGATGCTTGTTTTTGATTTACTGAAGCAAGGTATTATTCTCCCTAGTACTAGTTCTTTTTCATCTCCAGTTCTATTGGTCCACAAAAAAGATGGGTCTTGGTGACTCTACATTGATTTTCAAGCCCTTAATAATATCACCATAAAGGATAAGTTTCCCATTCCAGTTGTTGATGAACTTCTTGATGAGCTTCATGGCACTCATTTTTTCTCAAAGTTGGATCTTCGTTCTGGGTATCATCAAATTAGGGTCAATGAGGAGGATATTCCTAAAATAGCCTTTCGCACACATGATGGTCACTATGAATTTTTAGTCATGCCCTTTGGCCTCACTAATGCTCCTTCAACATTTCAGGTAGTGATGAATAAAATATTTCGGCCCTACATCAGAAAATTCATTCTAGTCTTCTTTGATGATATTCTCATCTATAGCAAAACTTGGGCTGAGCATCTCCATCATCTAGAACTCATCCTGCAACTTCTCTTTGATCATCAACTCTATGCAAAAATGTCAAAATGTGTGTTTGGCCAGAAGGAAGTGGAGTATCTCGGGCATAGTGTTGCACACCATGGGGTTCAGGTGGATCCTACCAAAATAGATGCCATGAAAAATTGGTCGCATCCTCAAACTCTCAAGAGCCTTCGAGGTTTTTTGGGTCTGACTAGCTATTACCAGAAGTTTGTCAAGAATTATGAGAAGATTGCAGCACCATTGACAGCTATGTTAAAAAAGGATGCTTTTACCTGGACCCAGGTTGCTGAGAATGCATTTGCACAACTGAAACAAGCTATGTGTAGTACACCTGTTCTTGCTATGCCAGATTTTTCTAAGCCCTTTACTATTAAGAGTGATGCTTGCGGCAATGGACTGGGTGTTGTTTTCCTTCAAGATGACCATCTTATTGCATTCACTAGCAAAGCTCTTTCTGGTAAGAATCTAGCCTTATCTACAGATGAAAAAGAAATGATGGCTATTTTGCATGCTGTACAGAAGTGGCGACCATACCTCTTTGGGAGTCATTTTTGCATCAAGACTGATCACCAAAGTTTGAAATACTTCCTGGAACTACGAGTATCCTCCCCTGCACAACAAAAATGGGTCAGCAAACTCATGGGGTATGATTATGGGATCACCTACAAGAAGGGTAAGGACAATATTGTGGCTGATGCTCTTTCCCACACATTTGATGATCAAGCTTCACTTTCAGCTATTTCTATGCCAATCCCAAATTGGTTAGAATCTGTTCAACAGGGCTATGTCAGTGACCCCTCTTTATCTCAGATCATTCACCAGTTGGCCAATAATCCTTCTATGGTACCACATTATTCATGGGATGGTGCTTCTCTCCGCTATAAGGGGCATCTAGTGCTTCCTCAAAATCCAGATTTGCAACAGGCTATCTTTTATGAACTTCATGCTTCTCCTTTGGCAGGACATTCTGGATTTCTCAAGACTTATGAGCGGGCAAGGCAGAATTTTTTTTGGAAAGGAATGAAATAGATGATTCAATAGATGGTGGCTGAATGTGATACCTGCCAATGCCACAAGGGTGAAACGACCCTCCCTCCTGGTTTATTGGAACCCTTGCCCATCTCTACATAGATTTGGACTGATATTTCTATGGATTTCATCGAAGGGCTTCCTAAATCTGGTGGCAAAACAATGATTTTGGTTGTGGTTGATCGTCTCTCCAAATATAGTCATTTTTGTACCCTCAGCCACCCCTATACTGCCTCCTTAGTTGCACAGATCTTCATGGACCAGATCTTTCATCTACATGGCCTCCCTTCTTCCATTGTCTCTGACCGTGATGCAGCTTTTACCAGTCATTTTTGGACAGCATTGTTTCAGCAAGTTGGTACCAAACTGAAGATGAGTTTGGGCTATCACCCACAAACTGATGGTCAGACTGAAATCGTCAACAAATGTTTGGAAACTTATCTTCTCTGCTTCACTTCTGAACAACAACATCAGTGGGCCAAGTGGCTTCCTCTTGCAGAATGGTGGTACAATATCTCTTACCATACGACATCTAAAATGACTCCCTATGAAGCAGCTTATGGGAAGGTACCCCCAGTACTCCTTCCCTACACTCCCAGTAGTTCACTAGTTTAGGCAGTTGACACAATTCTCCACACCAGGGATCAGATTCTTCACACTTTATAGGATAATCTTCACATAGCCCGCAATCGCATGAAACAGCAAGTAGATCAACATTGTTCTGAGCGCTCTTTTCAAGTTGGGGATACGGTTTTTCTTCGTCTTCAACCATACAAGCAATCCTCCCTAAAGCTTAAAGGGCGTCATAAGTTGGCCCCCAAATTTTATGGGCCATATAAAGTTCTGCAGAAGATTGGTTTAGTTGCTTACAAACTAGAACTTCCTCCTTCTTCTCGCATTCATCCAGTATTTCATGTTTCTTGTCTCAAGCAAGTTCTTGGCACTAACATCAAAGCACATACTACTCTACCTGAATTGGATAAGGAAGGATCCATTATTTTGGAGCCTGAGGCAATCTTTGACCGGTGCACTCGTTAGCTTCGCTCTTGCTCTATCTCTGAGGTATTGATTCAGTGGCATGGCATGCAACGAGAGGATGCTACATGGGAACCCCTTCTTCAGATTCAGCAACAATTTCCACACCTTAAGCTTTGAGGACAAAGCTTTTTCTGAGGGGGAGGGGATGTTAGGAACCTATGTGTTCCTTTTGTTTATTATATTAGTGTAGTGTTGTTGGACGCATATGCTTTGTAAGTCATCCCGTTAGTTTATTTTATTATCCCACATGCATAGGTAGTATTACTTTTCTAGATCACACTTAGTATATAAGTGGGTGTTGAGTCCTTTGTTGGTACCGAAGAGTTTACTGTATTGAGCTTGCTCAAAGGAGGTTACCCCCTCGAAGTGGCCCATGATCAATAGACTCACTCTGAGTTCTACTTTGCTCTATATTTCTATTATTTCGTGCATGTTCATTATAGTGTTGCTAGAGGTTCCTCTCATAATCTCTCTTCCCAATCTCCCTTTTCTACTCCACAAGTCTTATATAAGATTGTTATTAGTATTTTATTAGTTGACTCTGCTTGACCATTTTCTCTTGGGTAGTATGGACTGGAGAATGAGTGAAAAATTTTATACTCACTTTTCATTGTCCTAATGGTCTCATTCGTAAAGTGTACCCCCCTATCACTTGTAAGTTGCAGCGGTATCCCAAACCTTGTTACTATGTGTTCATAGAGGAACTTGGCCGTACTTCAGGCTATATTTTCTGGGAGAACTATTGCCTCTGCCCATTTTGTGAGGTACTCCATGGTCACCATTATGTACCTACATTTGTGATTATTTCTCATAGGAAGAGGCCCCACAAAATCTAGGCCCGACTGCTCGAACAACTCCTGTGGTTGTGATGGAAATAGTGACATAAAGTCTCTTTTCAAGGGTTTCCCCACCCTTTGACATGTATAACAACTCAGGACCTATTCTTTAGCATTTGCATATAGCGTAGGCCACCATAGACCTACCAACAATACCTTCTATGCTGTTGGATCTAGCCCCATATGACCCCCTGCTAGTCCTTTGTGAGATTCCCTCAGGACTCCTAAGATCTCCTCCTCCATAATACATCTTCTTAAAATCCCATCTAGCCCCTTCTTGTATAGCAATCCCTCAATTAACTGGAATGTCCTGCTTTTGAGTTCAATTTTCCTCCTTTCTTGTATACTCATTTCCTGAGGAAAGGTAGCCATTGACAGGTACTAGCCTACCCCTTTGTAACATTTGGGCAATACAACAATTTGAAATAAATGGGCATCAAGAAAATCCTCATTTATTCCACTTCCTACAACTTCTCCACACTTGATTCTTGATAATTGGTCTGCAATTATATGATTTTTTCCCAGTCAGACTATGATTTTAAAAGTAAATTCTTGTAAGAGGATTAACCATCTACTTACTCTCCCTTGGATTACCGGTTTATTCACAAGATACATGAGAGCTTGATGATCCAGAAAAAATTTAAAGGGGGTGGCTAGTAAGTAATGTCTAAATTTTTGTACTGCATAAACCATACCTAGTGCCTCTTGCTTAGTGGTACTATAGTTTTGCTATGCTTTGGAGAGAAGCTGGCTTGCGAAG
This sequence comes from Chamaecyparis obtusa, assembly GCA_027943335.1. NCBI lineage: Eukaryota > Viridiplantae > Streptophyta > Pinopsida > Cupressales > Cupressaceae > Chamaecyparis > Chamaecyparis obtusa. The sequence continues at coordinate 94,073 of BSBK01004794.1, read as the reverse complement.
TACACTGGATGATCCAATCCTTCCTACCCCATTTGTGTCAGGGTGGCTCCTATGGCGTAGTTGGAAGCATCCACATGGATGTGGAATTCTTTGTCCCAATCTGGGTATATGAGTATTGGAGCATTTACAAGTCTCTCCTTTAGTTCCTAGAATGCCTCCTCCTATTCCTTCTCCTAGAAAAACTTCTCCCCTTTCCCAGTGAGCTTTTCTAATGGCTGAGACACATCAAAAAATCCTTTTATGAACCTTCTATAGTACCCCACATGTCCCAAGAAGGACTTCACCCCCATGATGTTTGATGGAGCTTCCATTTATAATATTACCTTGATCTTGTCAAAGTCTATTTTTAGGTCCTCCTTGCATACTATATGGCCCAGGAGTCTAACTTGAGGCACCATGAATCTACATTTCTTTGGATTCAGGGCTAGTATAGCTCTTTTGCATCAATCCATGCATTCACCCAAGATCTTAAGGTGGTGTTCCTTTCCGCTATAAACCGACCAGTCATCGAGGAAAGCTCTAAAATTTCCCATAGACATACCATGAAAGATATGTAATATGATTCTTTGGAAGGTGGCTAGTGCATTGCACAACCAAAATGGAATTCTATTATAGGCATACACCCCATCTTCCACCACAAATGTGGACTTTAGCTTATCCTCCTCAATGATGCTGATTTGGTTATAGCCTAAAACCCCATTCATAAAGGAGTATATTTCATGGCCAACTACCTCATCAAGGATACTTCTGTAAAGGGGATAGGAAAGGGGTCTTTTATAGTTACCATATTCAAGCACCTAAAATCCACACATATCTGAATTTCCATTCCATCCTTCTTCAAAGATATGACTATGGGGGACACCCAATCACTGGTTTGAACCTTAAATATGATCCCTGCTTGCAACATCTTACTAATTTCCTCCTGTACCTTGGTGGTATAGTTCCTATTCATCTAATATGGTCATTGTTGGAAATTTGGCTGAAGTGAGTACATAGATGTTGTCATTATGGCAACATATGATCCACATGAAGATCGCATAGGTTAGAGAGCAAGTATAGAAGAGCGCATTGCAATTTGTCTAAGTGTAAAACAATGTTTTCACCAGTGCACCAAGATATAGTTTGTGTTTACGACATTGACTGGAGTAAGGTCAATGCTTGTGCACTTGAAAATAAACTTTATGATGACTAATGATGACCCATCTCAAAGCGCAAGTTAGTATGGCATGCACGGAATTGGTTATGACAATTTTACCGAAGATAGTGTTAAGCTGACAGGACAAAATATGAAGGTAGAATTGGTAAAGAATTAAGGGATTATTTTGTTTATCAAAATAATGACTTAATAATATAAAGGGATGACATCCTAGATGTTAACTCTTGGATAAAGATATATGGAAGTTGACCATGTAAAGTTATTATCTTTAATAACTTGTATATATGTAATTGTAATTATAAGAAGAGATGTGGAAATATTGTAATGATATGATGTGAATGTAAGAGCAATGAAAAGATATTGATGCAAGCAACATAAGGTTATATACCTTAATCCATTTTTGTAATAAGTATACATTTTACATTACTTGTTTGGGCAGTGGGCTCATCTGGTAATTAGATTTTGTATTAACAACTCCTAACAGGGTTGAGGCTTCTAACAAGGCCTATAGTCCCTTAATTAGGACTGATACACTATATGCTTGTAATAGACTCCTAATAGGGTCAACATCCTTAATAGGATAGTTTTGATTAGTGGATCTTTGTGGGTACCATCCCCACCAGGATTTCCCCTTGGCCAAGGTTTCCTCGAGAACATATCATGTGTTATGAGTTCTTTATTTCTATTGGTATGCATATTGTTTAGCTTCTTATGTTATGCATGTATAAAGATAATTTTTTATATCCATAATTGGGCAAAAGAGAAAGTTTGTAGAATACTGATTCACCCCCCCCCCTCTCAGTATTCCCTATTTCTAATAGTCGTCTACGCACAGGCCTTGCACTTGGTATTAATGGTATTCGATGGACACATAATTCAGGTGGAACTCCTTTTAAGTCCTTATATGTCCATGCAAATACATCCTTTTATTCCAAGAAAATTTTTAAGTTAGCTATCTTCAATACAAGGTCCCAATTGTCTCCTATTAGGATTTCCTTGTGTTCGTCCTTTCCTCCAAGGTTCACAGTTTGCAATTTGGCTTCCTTGTATTCCACCTTTTCTTCAAATATGTGTGCAGGCTTCTCATTGATGGTTGTCATACCCTCCTTATATTCCTTATACCCCTCTGAGTAACTTTCTTATGTTTCTTGAATTTGTAGCATATTGCATTCTGGCTAGAAAACCTCATAGTCTCCCATCTGCCAGTGAAATAGCCCATGAGGGAGCTAGTTTCATCTTCAGAGCATTCTCCCAATTAGAGCACTCCATCAATTGGTTATGCTCCTTCTCAGTCCTCTTCCTCTGAGTCAGAGGCCAGATCCTGACTCACACATTGGTTTCTCAAATCTATTACATATTTTCTCCCATATACTTCTATGGATAGTGTATTTCTCTTCCAATTGTGGGTATCCTTTGCTGCAATTAGCCAACCCCTCCCGAGCAATGCATCATACCCCTTCTTTTCCAAGGTAATCACCACAAAGTCAAGGAAGAATTTTTGTGTACCAATTATTACCTTTTGTCACACTAAGGTTCCTATCAGCTTGATTCTATGTTGGTCTACTCCCACTAATTGGAATGTGGGTGGCCAGAGTGTGGGTTTCCCTAGCGCCTTCCAAGTCTCTTCAGGTAAGACGTTCACACCAGACCCTCCATCCACAATAGTGTTAGATAGTTTACATCCCATTATCTCCATTTCCACTACTACATGTGTCCTTCCTGTCCCAATGGTGGATAGGGTATCCTTTTTCTCCCCTGTTTCCTCTTCTTGTTTATCTATTTTCTCTTCCCTCCTGAGACTTTCCTCTTGATTCCTCATTCCTTATGTTATGGCTACCTGAAGCTACGGTATTGTCTCTAGAAGATCCATGATATTTACCAGGATGGTAGTCTCCAACACCTATTTCATGATGTTCGGTACTGGCCCCATTGTTTGGGGTTTTAGCCATACTTTCCCTCCTTTCCTATGTACTATGCCTAATGTCTTCTGTGGCTTCTTGAAATATTTCTCTTTGTGTAGCCATGTCTAGGTATTCAAGTTTCCTTGCCTACATTGTTGCAAGGGCCAATACTTCCGGCTCAGAGTTTGCAATATCCAGCCTGTTTACCCCTTTTGTTTAGGGAAATTTGCATCCTCATGGTTGCTCGATCCACACCATTTACACATCATTCCTTCATTCCCTCCCCCATTTTGGCAATCTTGTGTGAAGTGTCCCTATTGGTTACATTGCCTACATTGGATCATGGGTCTTCCTTTAGAATCATACTGGATTTCTTTTCAAGGTGTGTTGTTATTAATGTTGTTATTGCTTCCCCATCTATTGTTTTTGTACCCTCCTAGTGATGCTTCCATATTAGTGTTACATGGAGGCATGATGGGTGGTGTGGATTGTTCTCCTTGTGTGAAAATACTTGAGCACTTTGTTCCTTGAAGTTGTAAGGCTATTCTTTGATTGTGTGTCCTAACACCTGACAGATGTCACAGAAGGCTTTGCATAGACAAGTCCCTTTTGTCTGTCCCTCCTTCTCACAATCTGTGCACTAGAGTTCCCTACCCTCCTTCTTTTCCTCCTTTCTTCCTACCACTTCCTTCATTATCTGCATCATGTCTTTCCTTAGGGCTTGGATGGTCTTAGATTCATCCCCACTTTCTTCTGAACTTTCACTTCTGCTTCGTTGTTGTTTAGCCTTGGAAGTTTTATTCTCACTTTCTATGTCCATAGCCCAGGTGCATGCTTCTTTAAAAGATGTTGGTGGCACTATCTTCATTTTCCTCTTTAGGGATGGGGCTAGTCCTTCAATAAACCATCTTTTTTTCAACCCGTTGGCAAGTTTGTTATCCAAATTCTCTACCAATTCTCTAAGTTTCCTTGTATAGCTTCTAATTGACTCATTTTTCCCTTGTCTAGTGTTATAGATTTCTATAACTACCTCATCATCATCCTATAAGAGTCTGAATTCCTCCTTGAATGTAGTACAGAGGTCCTTCCAGGTGGCTCTTTGATTGGCCTCCAAGTCTGTATACCAATCAATAGCGATCTCTCTTAGGGTGGTCAGAAAGGCTTGTAACCATTGATTTGCATCATTTTATCCATTGGCCTGCCATATGGTGATGCACTTTTTATAGTTTCGTGCAGGGTCCTTCGACCCATCTCTAGTGAATCTAGGAAGTTTTTTCTTAACACCTGCCATTTTCTTCCCTCTTGATGGGGCACTCCCTCCTACCAGAGCACTTCCTGCTAGGATGCTCCCTCTTTCCAGGACACTTCCTATGGAGACACTTCCTCCTATCAGGGCACTTCTTACTAGGGTGCTTCCTCCTACTGGGGTGCTTCTTGCCTGGACACTTCCTCCTGCCAAGGCACTTCCTGCCGGGACACTTCCTGTCGAGACACTCCCTCCTATCGAGGCACTTCCTATCGGGACACTTCCTCCTACTAGAGTGCTTCCTACTAGGACTACCAAAATGCTCCCTCCTCTTGTGCTATTACTCTCTATTTCCCCTTGCAATTCTTCTTGCCCACTTCATGGTTGTTCTCGGTGTGCTAGAGTTTCTGGATGCTTCCCTCCTTCCCTCCTTCCTGAGGTTTCTGAAATGGATAATTGGCTAGACCCTCTATTATGTGTTCAATAAGCTTTTCCTTAGTTTGGCTTGCACTCTAAGATTGATCGGCCAAGCCTCTCAAATAGCGATGCCTCTCTTCCTCTTGGCATAACCCTAGGATCCACCTCGTAGCTTCTCCCTCAGTTTCTTCTTCTAGTCATCATTTGGGGTACTTATTTGGAAGTAGGGGCATGAATTATTTTAATCCCTCCTTTTCTTCCTTGTTATATCATGCTCCCCCACTTCCCATGTCCTTCTTTCGACTGACTGGTGGAGTACTTGTTGTCTCCTCCTCTCCCTTCCAATCTCCTCTCTTTCATCCTCCACGTGTACCAAATTTTGGGCCAATAGTCAAGGGATTTGTCCAAGTAGATCGTACACTACTGGTGGCACTGAAAGCTCATCTTGTACCATACTCTCAGGAACTTCTCTGTCTTGGGCTTCTCTTTGCACGTACTGGTCAACAAAGACTTCCTAGGCTGACACCAGGTCTTGTGTCACTTGATCTTCCCTTGTTATTTCCTCCTCTTCTCCATCACTATTCATTATTAGTACACATGGTAGGAAGGGTCTTTCCATTACTCCATCTTGCCCAAGTTGAGACCTCTAGGTTCAAACTTAGGCAACGACGCCAAAATGTAGAATGGTTATATAAGAAAAAGGTACATAATAGAACTTAGTACCAATGGTACAAATACTACATTAAACATCAATTTCAAATAACATAATACCAAAACACCATACCAATATACCAAAATACTAGAATGGTGAGGAAATGCTATCTTCTTTATTAATACCAAAAACCAACAGTTTTACATCAAAGACCAAAGTGTTTATAAGATAGTCAGTTGGTTGGGAAAACCAACAGATGCACCCCTTCACTCCTAACTACCCTCCTAACAAGTTATAACTAGAAGTAATATAATATTACTTTATTCATACTACACACTAGTGTTATCACAATATATAATCACTGGCTCAGTGATTACCTCATTCATACCTTCTAACACTTGCTTGATATATTCAATATTTGAATAGTTAGTAGCAGCAACAACATACTCTGCTTCAGCTATAGACTAAGAAATGCAAGCCTATTTCTTACTTTATCATGTAACAAGTCTTTCACCAAAGAAGAATGCTCCTCCAGTGGTACTCTTTCTAGCATCCACATTTCCAACCAAATCAACATCGATGTACACCTTCAATTCAAACTTTCTTTTCTTAGGATACCACAGTCCATAATCTTTAGTTTTCTTTAGGTATCTTAAGATTCTCTTTGTAGCAACCATGTGTGACTCTCTAGGGTTTGTAGAAAATCTAGCAACAGGTGAAAAAGTCTCACCATAATCTATTCCTTCCTCCTGTGCATATCCCTTGCATACTAACCTAGCTTTGTTCCTTGTTACCTCTCCATTCTCATTAAGCTTGTTTCTGAATATCCACTTAGTACCAATAAAATTCTTATCCTTTGGTCTGGGTACTAAACTCCAAGTTTTGTGCTTCTCTATCTGTTCTATTTCCTCTTTCATTGCATTAACCCTTTCATCATTTTCTAATGCAACTTTTACATTCTTCAGTTCATAATCACAAATTGGTCATGTACCTTGTCTTGCTTTACTTCTTGTTTGCATGCCAACTTGTATGTTTCCAATTATTTGTGTCTCAGGATGATGTCTTTTGACAAATTTCATGAGTATCCAATATCTTCTTTCTTGTTCATCCTGTGTAGGTTCATTTGCTTGCTCGATGGATGCTTCCTGCTCTTCAGTTTCTTTTTCCTCTTCCTTGGTATTGTTTTCCTACGGACTGATTGTCACTATTTGCTGCATTGGTAGGTACTTTGGTTGTTCAATGTAACTAAATCTACCATAGTCTTCTGGTTCCTTTGTGCTTTCCTTTGCATTCTGATAATCAAACTCATCAACTCGAACATTAGTACTTTCAATCATTTTATTAGTTACTTTTTTAAGACACTTGTATGCTTTACTTTTAGTGGAATATCCCAGAAATATCCCTTTATCACCTTTTGAGTCAAACTTCCCATTTCATTCATCTTTTAGAATAAAGAATTTACTTCCAAAAATCCTAAAATAACTTACAGTGGGTTTGTGACGAAACCATAACTCATAGGGTGTCTTATTAGTGTCCTTCTTTAGTTGTACTTAGTTCTGAACATAAACAGTTGTGCTGACAACTTCCCTCCAGTATGTCTGAGCAACATTCTTTTGTAACATTAGTGTCCTTGCACAGTCAACGATTGACCTATTCCTCCTTTCAGCTATTCCATTTTGTTTTGGTGTCCTCAATGCAAAGACCTATCTTTTAATACCATGCTCATTAAAAAAGTTAGTAAATTCATCATAAATAAATTCACCACCTCGGTCAGATCTTAAGCATTTCAATTCTTTACCAGTCTCTTTCTCAACTTTTTCTTTATACCACTTGAACATCTTAAATGCCTCTGATTTTTCCTTCAAGAACATGATTGTTATTAATCTAGTATAATCATCAACAAAAAGACTAAAATATCTATCTCCATAGTAACTTTGAGTTCTCATAGGACCACATAGGTCGGTATGCACTAACTCAAGTAATTTCTTTGTTGAATATTCTTTGCTTTTGAAACTAGATTTTGTCATTTTACCTTTTTGACATTCATGACACATATCATTGTTAGGAATAAGGTGTCTAAACCTTGGATAATTCCTATTCTTATTATTTTTTTTGTAAAATGTATTTTTTGCAAATAATGTAATTAAGTGTGAGTGTACATGTCTAGTTGGCATGTTGATGTGTCACTCTAGTTGATGTGTCGACATCTTGAATTGTGTGTAAGGAGATCATGGCTGAAACGGTTATGATAGATTCCTATGACACGTAAGAGCTATGTCTAGAAGATTTAATGATAGGTGAATACATGTGGCAACTAATAAAGTTGAGTACTGTACACTCTTCCCCAATACGGCTATCTTTGGAAGTTGCCCTAAAAAGGGAAGTGCATGATATAAGCATTTTTTAGGGTTGCGAAGATAGGTGAAGTTTGTGTATTTTTGGAACATTTTTATGCTACCGTGATTTGTCTTCAAGAGTTGGAAATCTTTTGAAAGAAGTTGCATTGCAAGTGTATTGTAAACTGTAATAGTTTTGATTAATACATTATGCAGGTTTTGGAGTGCTGGGGTTTTTACCGAAAGGTTTTCCCCAGGGTAAATCATTGTGTCATTCTCTATTTTATGTATGCATGGTATAAGGCTACAATATCATTGTTAAAGTAGTTAAGGAATCTAAAATTGTAAGGATTTAAAAGAATTTTCACAATACTTTACTTTAGAGATTAGTGTAGGAAGCTATTTCCCCACTTGAGTTTCCTTACAATCATGATCATGCTTAGATAAGTTAGGCAGACCTATAACATTTTTCATTTTACCGATCTTAATGATGTTATCAAAATTCACATGACATAACCTCTTATGCCACAACCATGCATGTTCATCTTTCATCATTAAACAAGAAGACTAATCATTATCAAGATAAAAAATATTACCTCTTGACTATGTTCCTGTTGCAATAAGTCTTCCTTCATCATCATATATCTTCATTTTCTTTCTCTCAAAAGTAATTTGGTGGCCTGAATTTTTCAGCTGTGCATTATTTTTATTAACCTTAGAGATAAGTGTTGTCTCTACATACCATTCATCTTCCTCTAAGTCATCCTTCATTGCAACAAATACTACCTCCACATCTTCATCAGTGTCGGTATTGATGACATCTTCTTCTGCAATGTATCACACCTTTCCTTTATCATTATTGTCTCGGTTGTCTTTGTTGTGGTGTTGGTAACTTTTGTTGCCTTTTCTCCCATAGCTTCCTTCACTAGAATGGTCTTTGTTTTTGTTATCATCTTTCTTGTGTGGACATCTAGCAGCAATATGACCAACCTCTTTACAATTAAAGCATGATAAAGGTAGTTTTCCTCTATACCTTCCTTTACCTTTAGGTAACCTTTTGGCCATAAGAGCTTCAAGTTCATCAAGCTCATCATCAGTATTGCTATCACTATCATCATTCTTATTTTGGCTACTAGACTTACCAATCTTCAAAGAAGACATAAAAGTAAATTCAACAGATGGTACAACACTATTATCAAAATTATTTAGTTCAAAGGTTGTAAGCTTACCAATCAAATTATCAAGAGTAAGGTTGTTACTAGATGTAGACCTTGTTTCATGAATTGCAGATATTCTAATTGCATAAACTGGCAATAAGGTTATGAGAACTTTGCTTACCACTATTTCTTCATCAATAACACCATCAGATGCTCTAATAGCATGTACTACCTCTTTCAGTCTATTTGTGTACTATGCAATATTTTCTCCTTCCTTCATCTTCATATCATTGAATCTTCCCCTTAAGCTTTCAGCTTTGGCTCTTTTGACATTCACATCACCACTATAAAATTGAGCAAGTTTATCCCACATACCTTTAGCAGTAGTGCAATTTTTAATATCTTCAAATTCAACATCGGTACAGGTAGCAATGGTCTCCATCATAGTAACATTATGTTCATGCATGTCTCTTAGTTGATCAAGGGTTAAGGGACCAATGGGTGGTGCAATGTAGCCATTCTCTATTAGTGTTAGGGCAGAATTCCCAATTCTAGATACATGCAGCTTCATTCAACTTTTCCATATTGTGAAGTTATCCTTGTTTAGCTTTGGCACTTCCCTCTTATACATTTTGAGATCTTTGTGCTGAAGTCCTTAAAACTTTGTTCCAAGCAACCAATGCTCTGATACCAATTGTTAGAATAATTGAGAGGGGGGTGAATCAGTTATCCACAGTCCTAATCACAAAATGTATATCCAAAAATAATTTACTAAAACTTGTACAGCTCGGTAAACTAAAATAGTATTATGTCTATGCTTTTACTGATTATCAGTTAATAACATATAATGATTACCGATCAAATCCAATATGCAACATGTAAAGTATGATAACAAACAATCATCACAATCAACACATAACACAAGAGATTTAACGTGGAAACCCTGTGAAGGGAAAAGCCACTTGGGACCGGCAACCCAAAAATTGTTCACTCTTCTGAAGTGAGGTTGGTGAAGACCCAACTCTATTAAAGGTTACAAACACACTGTGAAGTGTGACCTTGTTAGAGGATTTTAGACCAACCATTATCATCCAACTAGAATTCACTATGGGGTTGACAGGATAACAAATGTACACTCTATGAATGACATTACAAGACTTTCTAGTCCACTCTATTAAGAGATTTCTCTTTTTACAATGGTTAAAATGTAATAGCAATTGATTTTATTACAACACAACTTCAATTGCAGATTATTGGATCTATGTTAAGCTCATTCAAATCCTCAGATCAATATTTCAATTTTATTTCAATCAATATTCAGTAACTTACTATCGCTCGGTAATAGCTTTCTGACGCTTGGTAATCTCTACAGTTCGGTTCTCCTTAACCAGTCTAATCAAGCATGCATGAAACTTGTTCACATGATATCTCTACAGTCTCCTTTTGGCATGATTTCATCGTGAAATTCTAGTCTCTTAAATAGACGAGTAAACCATTTTAATTCCATCCATTAGATTTTGCCGCTTAATCTCCTTTATTAATTTTGCCGCTTAAACCTTCCTTGGTTGATGTGTCAATAAAACATTTTGTTTCAATCCATTAGATCTTCGAATTATGTTAGCCGTCGATCTTCGTAACAAACATTATCTTTATCTCTGATTTCAAGGTACTTTACAGCTCATCAACTTCTATCACCTAAACTAGTCATTTAGTTCTTTTCTTCTACTCGGTTAACAAAGAAATGTGTCAGTGAACACAAGCTCAATTTATACTATGATTGGTATACACTACACTGCGTTAGTGTATACTAAAATGGTTCATTAACCGACAACACTGCCTTGTGCATTTTTCTCTATCCTTCATAATAGATGAATGCAACATAATCAAGTCAATAACATAAGGTCATAGACTCATTCATAAGTTACCCAATGTATTCCTTATCCTTATCTATCATATCCATCTTCCTCATGTAGATATATATGTTCTTCATCTCTTTTCTTCTTCTTCTACAGATGTTTGGGTATAGTAACTTACAAGATATGTACTGTCAAAACTAGTTGACATCAATGACAACATATTACTAATTTAATCATCTTACATATCCAATCAACAACTCAGTGATCTTAAATCATAGATCTTCAAGTTATACAAGGTATTCAAATCAATTGTAGTTCATCAATATATATATATATATATATATATATATATATATATATATATATATATATATATATATATATATATATATATATATATATATATATATATATATATATATATATCTTTCCTTTATATGGTCTTGGATGGTTATCCTATTTAATAAGAGATTGAATGATATATTTAAGTGTGCATAACTATATTGTAATTATCATATTTAATGATATATGTTACAATACTAAATCTCTTTATTTAGTACAAAGTTGTGTCACATTTTTATAAAGGAAAGGTCAACAACACACAAAATTTTTAACTTTAATGACATAAAAATGGCATTTATGTTTAAAATTTGGAGATGATGTAAACTAATGAAATGTGTAAAAGTGGATGAAGTTTATGCCTATAATTTTTTTAATTTTTTATGCACAAGAATTCACATAGTTTTTAAAATTTTTAAGTCCATTTTTTACTTACTGAAAAATGTTGAAAAATGAGGGTCTTGTTCGCACCAAAAAAGTATATAAAAATAATCTTTTTTTGCTTTGATTTCAAAATATGTCATAGATAAAATGTATAGCTAGTGCAGAAAAGATGAAAAATTAGTTTTCAATGTATATTTTCTCTGTTATAACTACTCAAAGTTGAACATACTTGAAATCGACAGTTTTCATCTCGCGCCAAATTTCCCCTATCAAATCTACACCATTCAGAAAATAAATTACACACTCTTGAAGATAACTCTCTCCTCTAGTGTTAAATATAAATTTTCAATTTTTTTGATAAGCTTTACTATTTTTTTTCTATTTTTGAAGCATCTTGTTCTCGAATGTTAAAATACCTACTTGCAGTATTTTGAAATTATAATATATTAGATCTAATTAAAATACTATAAAAATTATATGATGATAATCTTGACTCTGTACTCAAAAAAAGGTATTTTTGTATTTGTAAAAAAATATCATTAAAAATAATAAGAGTTATTGAAACATCATTTTTTTGAAATAATTTTATTTCTTTAGTAATTGTTATAAAACATGCATTTAATAGATATTTCCAATTGGAAAAGGTGAAGAAGTTATCTAACTTAGCTAGAATGAATCTAGCTAGACCATATGTTTGACAAAAAATAATTTTAGTTAGAAATACTCAAATTCAGCTGTGCTAATAAGTTGTCCTAAAACATGACACATCTTTGTGCTTTTACTCAAACATATTATATATTTTAAGAAATTTAACCTTCGATTTTAACTTTTTTTTGGTGGGACTTGGTTGCATTCATGTACATACATGTATTTTGGGAAGAAATTTATTTTTTATAGAATTATTTTTGAGAGGATTGTTTGAGTTTGAAGAGGAAAATCTAAAAGTTTGTGAAGAGTATTTTGATTGAGATCTTCTATACTCTTGTGGATTTGGGAGAGGATTGTTGAGAGACTTTTTCATTGTTTGGAGGGAGATTTTTTTTTTTGGATTGCATTGAATTGGATAATATGGAATATAATCTATATTAGCTAGAACAAGAGGATTTTCTCCATTAAAGGTGACAATGACTTGATTTCTTGGGTGAAGAATAAGATTTTTTCATAATATTCTATTTGGCTAGGAAGGATTATAAGAAGAAAATGTAAATTGTGTTCTTGGTTGAACTCTTAATTATGGTGAGAGTAGCTTCTATGTTCATTCCTTCTTAATGTAGATAAGGGTAATTCTAAGTATTCAAAACACTTACCTTTATAGGATGACCTAGTTTAGATTTTTGAGATGATTGATTATCAGAATCCTAAAACCAAGAGATACAAGTTAATAGTTGCTGAAATATTTGTAATGCCTAAAAAAGCTAAGAACAACACCAAACTCCTTAGCAATATAATAAAAGTTAGATTAAACCTATCCCAAATTTGGTATTCCAAAAAAATAATTGTCACTTAGAGTTGAACCCTTACTAAACCTAGTATATGATGCAGGACCTTCCGTAGGTCATAAAGTAATACAGAAACTTCCAGAGGTCATAACTTTTGACTCAGGTCTGGGTTTTTGCTGAAATTTTTTTGGTACGTGCCTCAATAGATGCCATTTGTTTTACTAGTCAACCTCAGGGTCTATTTTGGCATATTTTCAGGAGCTGAAAGTTTCATTTAGGGCTCTGAAATAAGCTTTTAGTGTTTTTTTCTCTAGTTTCTAGAAAGTTCTATTTTGTAATTGTAGACACGAAAAATTGGCCAAAGGCATCAAATCATCAAAATAGCATGAAAAATCAATAAATGGAACAAAGGAAATTCAAATCAAAGGAAAATTCAATTAAATGATTAAATGATTAAATAAAGCTTGAAAAGGGGAAAAACACTATGAAATTGATTAAATTCAATTAATGACATAGTTGTTGAAAGCAAAAATCAAAATGAACCTCTTACCCTTCATGGCTAAATTTAATTACTTTAATTAATTAATAAATCATAATTTCCCTCAACAAAGAAATTGGAGACAAAATGGACTCAAATCACTCACTTTTGTTGAAATGTTCCAACCTTTTGAAACCATTTAAATGATTGTCCCCTCCTTGTCCCCCCATTTATGGACAAAGCAAAGCCAATTGACCTTACCCAAGCATAACCATGATCAACTCACTCTACCCCCTACCCTTGGGAAAATCCTATAAGTAGAAAGCATTTTGAGGCATTAAGGATCCATTCCATATCTTTGAATTGCAGAAAAGCTCTTGCAATTTGCATCCACACCACTCACTTGTCAATTTTAATAGCTTAATTGCTTTGATCATAGTAGATTGTTCATCAAATAGAGCTAGAATTTGATTGAATAGATCTTAATTGCATATCATATAGCTTAATTCTCATCTTTAGAGTGTCACTAGTGAGGATCATAGCTGAGAGCCTCATTTACCACTTTATTTTAGAGATCCATGAGATGTTGATAGATTAATTGTGCATTGATTAGATTAGTTCTCACTCTAATTCTTGTTTTTCTTAGTTAATCTTATAATTTCATGAAGGTGAATAATATCATCACACAAATGGCACCCACCATGGGGCCTTGAGCCTCAAATACTAACAAATTTGTGATTTAAATCATCTTTGCATACGTTTTTGTCTAGTTTCTGTGTGTTTTCTGCAGGAATTTTCTAAAGTCACGCCTATGGGAGATCTATTCACGCTTAGAATCCTTACAGTGTCACTTCGGAAGCCTGATCTTACGCCTGTTAGCTGGAAACTCATGCCCAAAATGGTAAAGCATTCAGCCTTTACGGCTTCAAATTGGACTTAAACACAGGGAAGTATCGCGTATCACTTATTTTCTATCACGTTAATTTCCTCTTTGCATTGCGCTTTCCACTTAATATCACGCTTAAGGAGAAATTTTCTATCGTGTAGTAATTGAGATTATCATGCCTTTGATTGTTAATGTTACGCTTGTGATAATATCTTTATCTCTTTAAAAGCTTTGGATGTCACTCTGCATTGACTATTTGCCGCATATTTAGGATTTTGTTTACGCTTTGCATAATAGATTTACCGCCTGTGCTATTATTAATGTCGTTTGTGCATTGAGAAGTGTTGCGTGTAATCAATAAAGTCACGCCTCTAAGTGATTTATTCACGCCTATTAGCTGGAGGATGTCACCTGCATTTAATTTTCTATTTTCACGTTCAATTTGATAAAATTTGAAAATCTAACTCTCTGTGTTTGTTGTTAACCAGTAAATGAGTAGACATCTGAGAGTGAAAAAGCCAGAAAGTAGGTTCAACAAGGAGGGAAAAGCATTGGCAAAGAAAATAAAGAAGGAGAATCAAGTGCATACAAAGGCTGTCCTTGAATCCACACTAGATGAGGATGTCCAGGTATATGAGAAATATTTAGCTGTGATTGAAGCTTATAAGAAAAAATTTGTGTCTCTAAATTGGATTTATGAACCTTGAGATTAAAGCTTCTTTCATTAAAATCTTTTGATTGATTACATGCAAGTTTGGTTTCCCCTCATTGTGAATTGGTTGTGTTGGACTAACTTGTTGGAGGAGGGAGTTGGAGCAAATTGCCAAGGTGAGTAAGTGAAAAATGAAAATCAGCAACTCAAAAATGCCCCTAGCCTTTTGCTAGCTACAAGGAAAGGTATTCTACTCAAACAAGCTTGCATTCCCTTAACTTGTGGCATTGTTATTTAAACCTAGATTTAATAAGGAAGAAATTGAACCACACATTTCAATTCTAAGAACCTCCTTGTCAAGAGGTTGAAAAAGAACTAAGTGTTTGAAGTGTTTGAGAATCAAAAGGAAAGTTAGGGATAGGATCTTCACCTTCTTGGTGAAACAAACTCCCAAAAACTTTACTTAAAATTCAAAATCTGCCTTACTTGCAAAATGAACATGCTAGAGATTTAGTGGGATCACCTCCCGAATTTTCCTTAGCGAGGCTAGTGAGAGGGACAGCCCAAAGTGGGATACACTTGCTTTTGTCATGAGAATCCGACCCACTATAAAATGAAACGCATGCATCCTTAATGGGGTGCATGACAAAGGGATTTTAATCTTCTTGAACTTCCTCTAGTAGTCTTTATGGATTGCACAAAATTGTGCCTCGGTGCGTGTGGGAAGCCCCTTAACATACTTGGGGGATGAGAGATTTTAATTCATTTGAACGGAACATTTATTAAATCCTAGCTAAATTAGAAAGGCCACCTTATAGAGCCATGTTTACAAACCAATTTGACTCTAGGTAGGCTGTTTGGAATTCATTCTTGTGCTATACTTGTGAAAACATTTGAGAATATACACATTAGTTGTTGTTTAGAGACATTTATGTGGGTGTTGTGTTTGTTTTCAATTTTCAAAACAAGAAATTTTCAAAAATATCTAATCAAAAGTTTTAAAAAATCTAAAAAATTATACCCTGGTCAGAGAAGTGTCGCCTGTACACAAAATACACTCGCCTGTCAGACTTTTAGTCATGCCTATGACTTTCTTAAACACGTGTATACATACTGAAGTCACGCTCAGAGACATTTGAGACATGCCTGAATAAATTGAAAATCCACTTGGAAATAGTAAAGTATCACCTAAGAACCTACAGAGTACCACCTTCACCAAATTAGTATACGCTTAGACAGGTTTCAGACATGCCTGAGATTGTTTTAGTCATGCCTAGAAAAAAAGAGGTCAAACAAAGAGTACTTCCAGGAAGAATCAAAAAATTTTGAATATCAATTTGAATACCCTTTTTCAAGTTTTCGCTGATCCAACTTACAGTCTGGTCAAAAATCCTGTTTCACATATCTGTCAAAATTTTGCAAAGGATTAGATCCAAGTAGTCTTAACTTGCATCCAAGGTTCATGTCTGTATTCACTAGATCATATTACATCAAGCAAACCTTGCAAGCTGATGGGACTTATTTGAGACAAGAGCTCCCTTATCCCGGAGATGAAACTACTCCTAGGGTACCACAAAAATCACTCGAACAAGAAAAAGAAGACAACATGATGTATCAAGGTAGTTTGGGTGGTAAGGATAATAGTGGCAGTGAGTTCACCAACGAAGGTAATGCCAATAGTGGAGGCAATGACATGAATAACCAGAGCAATATTAATAACCAAGGAAATACCAACAATGAAGGAGTAGATCCAAGTGCTCACGGAGTTAATCAAACTCATACTCAAAATAACACGGAACTAATGGCAGAAGATGCCACGGATGAAAAAGTTAGTGAGGCTGTCCAATGTCCTTATTTCAGAAAGCTCATGGAAAAGGCAATGGACCTAGATAGAGAAAAACATTTCATAGACTTAGCACAAAAAGGTCTCAAGCTTCCCCGTGACTTTGATGTCAACCAACTTAAAACACCGGAAGTTGAGGAAAGTACCTTAGACATCATGAACAAACAATTCAAAGCATTTCAAATGCAACTAGACAACATCAAACAAAGCGGGTCTCCCAAGCCTTTCTCTATAGAAGCATTGTGCCCATTCCCATTTGATAAAAGCTTGGTTATGGTGTCATTCCTGATCAATGTTGTGTTTCCTAAATACGACAAGTACGAAGGAACAACAGATCCTCAAGATCACTTATGGGAGTTTTGTGCATTGAGCTTAGAGTTCATGCATGATATCACATATTTAATGAGATTATTTCCACGAGGCTTAGGAGGCATGGCTATGGAGTGGTTTTCTAAGTTACCCTCTGACATTAAAACCTTTGAAGAGTTAGCGTCAAAATTCATGGCTCATTACTCATATAACATTAAACATGATGTCATGATGATAATGTTATGCAACATAAAACAAAAAGATGGAGAGGCCTTCCTCACTTTTCTACAAAGGTGGAGGATAGTTTTTGCAAGATATCCTAGAAGTGTGCCTGAAAAAGAGAAGATGGATATCTTCATAAACAGTTTGAGTAATGAGTTAAACTATCGCTTACGAATGCAATGTCCAAAGACCTTCCAAGATCTAGTTGAAAATGGAGTAACCACAGAGGAAGTGTTGGTCAAAAGTGGAGAACTCAAACTATACAAAGATAATAAGAACAACCCCAACAATGGCAACAATGGCAATAATCAGAAGAATCATTGGTTTAATAGTAACAGTCATTATAAGAATAACAATAAAGGAATTGTGAATGATGGAGTATTTGAATCTAGCAACTTGAAGGTTGTCCCCTTTGCTCTTACAAGGACACCTAATCAAGTGAACAATACCAATCAGAGCTCTAATGCACCATCCAACAACAATCACACCAACAATGGAAATCAAGGAGATAATTTAAGGAATACTAAATTTGATAAATACTAGAGGCCAACCCCCACAAAGAACTTCACACCCTTGGGTGAACCCCTTGAAAAGGAATTAAAGGTTCTCATGGCTAATTTTGTCATTACTCTACCCAAAATTCAGCCTTACGAGCCAAATAATAAGCTTGGTTGGTGGAGTGCCGATACCCATTGTGAGTATCACAGAATTTGAGGACACACAACAAATGAATGTCTGCAATTAAAAAATGTAGTGCAAGATTTAATGATAACGACACGATCACCATTGACGGACCTCCCAATAATGAAGATCATATGGCATTCAAACAACCTTTTTACAAACATGATAAGGGAGAGTCATCAAATAACAAGAAGCAAAGCGCCAATAATCTCAACTTTGCACCACCTTATGATCATATTGTTAATGCTATAATAGTTAATGAACAACCTTGAAAGGAAGCATCAAATGTCATTACAAGAGGGTAGAATTCTAGAATAACCCTACAAGGGATAGCTCCTCAAAGCACTAACATCCCACCATCCAACATTGTAGTCAAATAGTCTTCTATAGCAGCAAGGCCTTATAGTTTGGTTGATCAATTGCAATGTACTCCAGCACAAATCTCTATCTTAGAATTATTAAAGTTGTCACCAAACCATAAGGAGATTTTGGAAAAAGCTCTAGTAGAGACACATGTTCCTACTAACTTAGAGACAGAAAGGTTTCAACATATGGTAGGTCATCTTGTAGCACCTCATTGTCTTTCATTTTTCGATCAAGATGACATGTCTATAACCCATCCTCAAAATATACCATTGCATATAGAGGTCTTAATCGAAAGGCATAGAGTCAAGAGAGCTCTCATTGATGGAGGGGCTGGTCTCAACATTTGCACATTAAGTCTTGTCAAATCCTTAGGTCTATCTGAGTCTTACATTGACCCTACAAAGAAAATCACCATTAAAGCTTATGATGAAGCTGAAAGAGCTTCTAAGGGCATGATTGTATTGCCCATCCAAGTGGGACCTGTCAAGAAGGACACCAATTTCCAAGTGCTAGACATGAAATTAACTTATAATATTTTGTTGGGTAGACCATGGATTCACAAGATGCAAGCAGTCCCATCCACGTACCACCAATGCATAAAATTTCCATACATGGGTGAAGAAATCACAGTTGGAGGAGACTCTAACCCATTCCAATATTGCAATGCACTCAAACCTCCTCATGAGTTATACATTCCACATAAACAGGAAGGAATTATTCAAGAAACCACAATTGAAGATGTTAAAATGAAGAAACTAACAATAAATGTTACTCCACACCCTCCTCAAGCTAGCTCAGTGACATCAACTAAGGGAAAGGAAAAAGTGAGCTACGAGGGCCCAAATGCAACGGAAAGTTCATACATAGCACCTAAATTGGAAACAATAATCTATAAACCTACCAAAGAAGAAAAGGAAAAAGCCAAGAAAGATCGTTACCAACACATGAGTGAAATGATGAACAACTTTGAAAAACAATGCAAGATTAGTTCAAAAGGGATAGGGGAATATTCTGTTTCTCTATTTGACATGCCCACATCTCCAAAATCACATGGTAAACCATCAAAAGAACATAAGTATAATTCCTATTTTGTAAGGGAAGATAACAAAGTAACATGGGATAAGGAAGAAGATGACGTCCTTCAATGGCTTTACCATGATGAGGAAGATACTTCCAACACTCCCATGGAAAGAATTCAGCATGTAAAGATACAAACTGAGCAATATGGAAAAGGCTTTGATATAATGCAAAAGATGGGATACAAGGGAAGAGGACCCTTAGGCCAATGAAATAGGGGATTATTGGAACCTATAAAACCTATTTGGAGGGCAAGTCATGAAAAATCTGGAGTAGGTTTTCAATGCAAAGGAGAAAGTTCAAGCCCAATGTAAGATTTTTATCCTCACATAAATGCCTTAGAATCCGAAGGAGATAGTCACGACTCTCAGGATTATGAAAGGGATACTTTATCGGATGAATCATGTCATGACAAGGAAGTGATTGCTATACATACTTATGCAAAAATTCCAAGGCAAGAAGCTCAAATTAGTGAAGAACCTCCTATTCAAAGGCCTAATATCGAGCAAGTACCTACCAATGGAGCATGGATAGAAACATTTTGGATACCTTCAGAGGAGGGAGATTCAAATGTTAGTTTTAACCTGCTTGTGGCTTTTCCCATGTTGTTTCCCATAGAGGTTGACGAGGACTCGAGTGAAGGGGACTTTGACCCTTCTTCCATGGATCATCTTGAGGAAGTGCACGTCATAGATCTAAATGATACAATGTACGAACCCTCAAATGAAGTCATGTCCATAATGCCTATTGATGACATTTTACCCAATGAACCCTTACTTTTGATAAATCTGCACCTCATTGATTGGGACCAAACCGAACCAAATGACCTACTTTACTTTCCCAATGACCAAGCAATGAATCACTACCTTAATGCGGTTGAACCCTCTTTCACCAACGAATTCAATACAGACATAATGATAGCAGCAGGGGTTCAATCTCTTAGTCAAAATAAAAAAACCAAAAAAAATAGTAAAAAAATGAAAAGTTCTATTGGTGAAAACCCAACTGTGGCACCAATAGAGCCAAAAAAAATAAAATTAAAAGATGTTTCTTTTGGTGAAAACCCAATTGTGGCACGAAAGGAAGAGAGATTGGACACTTTGCCTGAACATGAAGAGGAAAGGTCACCTATACTCATAGAGCCAATGAAAAAGGTCAATATTGGGACAGAATTAGATCCAAAGTTCATACACTTGGCAGCATCACTCACACCTCTAGAAAGAGAAGACTTCATAAAATTCTTCCAAGAACAACAAGTAAACTTTGCATGGTCATATGTTAACATGCCTGGATTAGATCCTAACTTTATAATGCATCATCTGAATGTTCGACCAGGGGTTAAACCCGTTAAGAAAAAGTTGAGAAAAATGCACCCCCACATAGCTCTTTTGGTCAAGGCAGAATTAGAAAAATTGTTGAAAGTAGGGTTCATAAGAGCAATAGCATATGCAGAATGGATCTCCAACATTGTACCAGTCACAAAGTATGATAAATCCATTCGTGTGTGTATGGATTTTAGAGATCTAAATCTTGCCTACCCCAAAGATGATTTCCCACTTCCGAGCATAGATGCCATAGTGGATTTGACAGCAGGACACTCAATGTACTCATTAATGGATGGCTTTAGCAGGTATAATCAGATCAAAATTGCACCTGAAGACCAAGAAAAGACAACATTTACTTGCCCTTGGGGTATTTTTTGTTGGAATGTCATGCCCTTTGGTCTTAAAAATGCCGGAGCCACATATCAAAGGGCCATGACAACTATCTTCCATGACATGATGCACACATTTTTAGAAGACTATGTGGATGATATATTGGCAAAATCCCACAAAAGAGAAGAACACCTCCACATTTTGAAAAAGATATTTGTTAGGTTGGAGAAATTCAAGGTCAGATTAAACCCAAAGAAATGTGCCTTCGGAGTCCAATCTGGCAAGTTACTAGGTTATATAGTTTCCGCCAAAGGGATTGAAGTGGATCCCGAGAAAGTACAAGCTATAATGGACATGGAAATACCTAAGAATATCAGCCAAATGAGATCATTGCAGGGCAAAATCCAATCCATATGAAGGTTTATCTCCCAATTGGCTGAAAAATGTCATTCTTTCACCAAGTTGCTACATAAGGATACTATATTTATATGGGATGCCGAATGTGATCAAGCTTTCACATTGCTGAAGACTTATTTGATAAATCCGCCCATTCTCATGTCACCAATCAAGGGCAAAGCATAACTTCTCTACATATTTTCTACGGAGAGATCCTTAGGGGTACTTTTGGCACAAGAGGATGAACAAGGAAAGGAAAGAGCTATCTACTATTTGAGTAGAACATTGATAAAATATGAGCTTAATTACACATTTATGGAAAGAGCTTGTCTAGCAGTGGTGTTTGCATCTCAAAAGTTGAGACATTATATGTTGATGCATAAGGTCAAGTTGATTGCCAAGATAGACCCTCTCAAATATTTGTTAAGTAAAACAGCCTTAACAGGTAGAATAGCTAAATGGGTGATGATATTGAGTGAATTCAACATTGAATATGTCGATAGAAAGGCAATCAAAGGATAAGTGATAGCAGATCATTTAGCTAAAAATCCCATGACTTCTACACAGACTATTCAAGTGGAATTTCCAGATTCTGCCATTATCAACATAGAGGCAAAAACGTGGAAGTTATACTTTGATGGATCCTATACTCAAGGAGGTTCTAGGGCTAGCATATTATTGGTAACTCCTCAAGGTTACACCATTCCCAAATCCTACAAGCTTATGTTTCCATGTACAAATAATATAGCAGAATATGAAGCACTAGTCATAGGCATCAAAATGGCCTTAGAATGGAATATAAAAGAGCTACAAATTTATGGAGATTCTCAACTCATCATTAATCGAGTCAACAATGAATATAACACTAAAGATGAAAAGTTGATGCCTTATAAGACTATGATTGATGGATGGAAGAAATACTTTGCATTGATCACCTTTGAACAGATTCCTAGAGAGAAAAATAGAGCAGCTGATGCCATGACTACCTTGGCTTCTTTGTTACAAAAACCAGATCAAAATGACAAGTATGAGTTCTTGGTGGAAGAGTTGGTAAAACTGACATTCGACCTCCTTGAAACCCAAATTGTTGCCCTCTTACATGGACATGACTCCCCTTGGTATGGACCTATATATACCTACCTTAAAGACCAAGTGCTACCCTTAGACCAAACCCTTGCCCAAAAATGCAATTTCATACGCCAAGCCTCACGTTACTTAATCCTTTCCAAAACATTGTATCGTAAGGGTCTAGATGGGACGTTACTTAGGTGTTTAGAGGAAGAAGAGTCTAAGTTAGCTTTATGAGAGGTTTACGAAGGCATTTGCGGGTCGCACTCAAGTGGGTTAAATCTAGCTAAGAAAATCCTTTGCTTAGGGTATTTTTGGAAGACATTGGAAAAGGATGCTTGCCACTTTGTGAAGATATGCAGAAAATGCCAATATCATGGTGATATAATACATGCACCGGCACAAGCATTACATCCATTTGTCACACCATGGCCTTTCTATCAATGGGGGTTTGATGTAATTGGCGTCATAAATCCACCTTCTTCAAATGGGCACAAACATATCATAACCGCAACAGAATATTTCACCAAGAGGGTTGAAGAGGTTCCATTGATAACGGCAACAGGAAAGCAAATTTCCATGTTTATCTTGAATCATATCATTTTCCGATATGGTATTCCTCATGCCATAATAACAGATAATGGAAAACAATTCAAGAATAAAGATGTTGATGAACTATGTGCTACATTTCATATCACTCACCATTCATCATCAATTTATTACCCTCAGGGAAATGGGCAAGCTGAAGCCACAAATAAGAATATATTGAAGATCTTGAAAAGGTTGGTCAACAAATCAGGAAGGGATTGGCATATGCAAATTAATCCAGCATTATGGGCCTATAGAACTAGCATAAGAACACCCACCGGAGCCACGCCATTCTCACTAGTCTATGGGACTGAAGTAGTTCTACCATTAGAGGTTGAAATCCCGTCTTTATGAGTGTCATTACAAGGATTGATCACAAATGAAGACTATAGGGTTGCTAGACTTCAACAATTGGAGTTACTTGAAGAACATCAAACACAAGCTTATGAGCACCTGAAAGTGTACCAAAATAGAATCTCAAGGAACTATAATAAACATATCAAACCGAGAGTTTTTTAGGTAGGAGACTTGGTGTTGAGAGAGAATCCAAAGAATCAGGTTGAGAGGGAAAAGAAAGGCAAATGGGAGGCTAATTGGCTAGGCCCATTTATCATAATATCTTCATTTGGCATAGGAACCTATAAATTATCAAATTGTGACGGAGAGGAACTTCAAGAACCTATTAATAGTATTCATCTTAAAAGGTTCTATACATGAGGTAGACGAAAGATTATAAAGAGTATCAGATGAGAGAGCATCCTATTTTATTGTACATAGGTCAAAAGAGAGCTTGAAAACACCAACAACATTTGAAAAGCACAAAAGGATAAAAACATTGAGAAAATTGAGCATGAAGAAAGGAAAAACATCCAAAATGATGTTGTCTTGGTGAAAACCTAGTAAATAGGTGCCTTGATGATAAAAAAAAAAAAAAAAAATACAAAAAAATTGAAAAAGAAGAAAGTGTCTTGCTGAAAACCTAGCAAATAGGCACCTTGGTAGCTAAAAAAAAAAAAAAAAAAAAAGAAAACGCAAAAAAAAAAAAAGAGCTTGATCCATCCAAAGGGTGAAAACTTGGTAAACAAGCACCTTTGGTTCCCTTCAGTTGGTCTTTCCTAGGTTGCATTTGTACATAATGCATCTCATCATCCCATTTGTCCAAACCTTCATTGCATCTGTCATTTGTACATAGTCCTAATAAAGCTTTGTAGCTTCATCATTTGCATTACCCAAAGTTGTCAAAATGGGTATATTCAAACACTTGGGGGCAACAAAGAGCATATCAAAAAGTTGGTACATAAAAAGGATTCAAATGAACAACATTCAGTCAAAGTCAAACAGAGAGAGAGCGAGATCCAAATTTCAAAAGAAAGAAGCATATTTTCGTGAACCTTTGATAGATATCATTGTTCATAAACCAAGAAATTGATTACCACAACAAAATCCTTGAGCCTATATTGACTTTATTATTCGGGATTAAATAAAAATCAAACACCATTAATGATCAAGGTACTTGGAAATACTATTTGAAAATCAAGAAACAATGCAAAACACTTGAAAGATTCTTTGGAAAGTTGGTTAAAAATCTCTTTGCTTATATTGATTGATTTATCTCAAGTCTCTTTAGCTAATTGATGGTATTAGCAATGATAGAGATACGATATTTTATTGCTTTTGAGTGACTGTTTGGAGGAAGATTCGTCACCTTATGAGAAGTTGTCTAACAACATGGTCATCAAAGAACCATCGAGGACTATCTCATAAGCGGATGGATTGACCTTTGTTTGTTTACGCAAATGGATCCCTTGGCTATTTAGATTTTCTATATCTTAATACCAAAAATCCACTTGCAACATTGAATTTGTTGACACCGGTATTCAGACTCCCATAGTTTGGTCATCCAACTAGTGAGGGTTGTACTTGGTCCAACAATGAGGTTACCAAAATGAGATAAAAAAAGTGGCATTCATATCATCATGCCAGTGGGCAATGGTGATTGTATCAACTTTCCGGTCCCAAAATGCTCAATGATGAAAATTTATCCTCAAGGCATTTATTTGCTAAAGGCTGGTGACACTTAGGTTGCATTACAAGGCATATTAGATTCATTGCATTATCTTGTTAGATTAATTGCATTGTCCTGTTTGATCAAATGCATGTGTTTATGGTTACTTTTCCAAGGGAACGAGGGGGTACATCAATAATCTTGGGCAGTTAGAACATTTACGCAAAAGGGGTTCAATAATAATGTTTGTTCTTGATAAAACACAATAAAGAAAATGAGATTATCTTTTGCATACACACATTGAGCATTATTCATTATCCACATTTACAACAAAAAATCATCCATACATCATGTACACTCATATAGTTAAGGATACACTGGCATACATTGAAAAATAAAAAAACATAGGAACATACATGTGCATTTCCATTAAACATCTTACATCCATACATGAACAACAAAAGAGCATCACCAAATTCATACATCTTTGCATACATTTATATATATCATAAAATAAGATACTGCATTCATAGCATGAATCCAAGTAAATGCATAAATCAAACATCATATAGCTGCATAAAAGATAATCTTATAATCAAACTCATCAAAGAGAATCAAGAAGTATATCATCATATATCATCATCAAAAAGGAGGATCCCATACATCAAATATGTCAAGGTATCATCAAAGTGATCTATCAAATGTTCCGATAAATGAGAATAACATAAAGGATGGACCAACAACACTGAGTAAATCTATCATCATATCGCTCAAGAGCCTGTAGCACCAGATCCATCTGGCCCTCTACTATCCTGTGGGGGAGGAGCCTGTGATGTACCCACTCCATCCTGCCTTTGAACAACCATGACAGATATAAGATGTTGTAATAAAGAGGAAACCTGGTCCAATCGACCCACAATAGTGGATATCTCTATCCTCATAGACTGTAAACCTCACTCTAATCCATCCATGCGATCACCCTGTGCACCTTGTGCCTGTCGAGCTGGTAGAGGCATCTGTGGAGCCCCATCATCCTGCTATGCATCATCCTACTATTCATCATCCTACTGTGCCTGATCCTAATGAGCTGCATCACTGTCAAGCTACACTAAGGCCACTCTCTGTAACTATACCAAGGGATCTAATATCCCAGGAATCTGCCTAGCTGCATCAATCTGTGCATGTCTCTAAGCTCTCTGATGTCTATGCACTCTATCCTGTCTGTCTGCTCTAGGCCGCCTAACAGTGGCATCATCCTGTGCTCTATCCTATCTATCATGACCCAGATCTCATCTCACCTGACCTCCCCCTGCAGCAACTCGAGGATGTCTATGTCCTCGACCTCTCCAATGTTTACCACCCCTCTCACCATCACGACATCTAGGAATAGGCTCAGCCGAATCAGTAAACTGAGGAAACCTATGGTGAGATCACCAATCCACATACTCATGTGACATCCCAGCATCAGCCATACCAGGAAGTATCTCCCATATGCAAATAGTCATACCACCAATCTGACCTAATGCAAACTGATAATCAATACACGGACCCCATAGAGAAATCTCTGCCTATACTCGAGCATATAATGCATTTCCCTAAGGCATATCCTAAATCTGCCCATACTGTCTCAAAACTCTGCCAAAGTAGAAGCACTCAATAGTGGTAGTAGTGCACCCAATCATCCAGCAAGGGGCAAACATATATGGTAACTCATCACCATCCTCTCTCCAATGATCACAACCAAGATAAGGATGCCATATAACCTGATCCAAATCATCAATCTGACATTGCCAGTAATCCAAATGACCCATATGATGCTGTATGACCATGCCTGTATATAAGAAAGTGTAGGGATATCCCTGAGGTTGAACTCTATCAGAAATAGGCCTAGTAATGGGAAGATGTTCCCATATCCACAACTGTAGAACAATAACACCCGCTGATAATGATGCACTACCCCGATAGACTACCTCATGTAAATCATGATACAACTGTGCCAAGATGTAGGAACCCCAATCAAACCATCGAGGATGAGCAAGTAAATCCTCTATAATCCGGCCCCAACCAACTAAAAAACCATGACCTCGCCGGTCGGGAAGAAGTAGACCACCAATCAAGGAACCCAAAATTGCTGGTAATGTCAGAAAAGAGGCAAACTGAGGCCATGTAATAGTATCCCCATCTCCAATAGTGTTGTCCCTAAATACTTGTTAGTAGACAGAGGAATCATATGCAGATTCATAGTAGACCAACTCACCCCTACAAGGAATCTGCAATAATCGATACACGTCCTCTAGCATGATCATCATCTCTCCGTATGGCAAGTGGAATGTGTTGTGGTTGGAGTGCCATCGCTCCACCACTGTAGTCAATAAACCATGGTTTAGCTAGAACCGTGGGAGATCAAGGAGGAAACTCAAACCACATCTCTCAATAACTCAGAACTCAGCTGCTGTGAGTCTCTGACCTAAGTCAATAACCCATGATGCAACTGAACAGATGTATAAAGTAGGATAATGATCTTGTTGGCAAGGTAACAGAATAATATCAGTACATTGTATCAAGGAATTATCTCAAGTCAATCAAAATTATCAAGTAATCACACTAAAGTATCATCGTTCATTTCTCTGTATCCTGAGAATGAAGTGACAGTCTCAAATCATATTGGTTTTCACACTAATTGATTTATCCTATCAGTTAATATTCAAATCAGATTGACAAATCATATTCTAAAGTACTACTATCCTGATATCTAAACCATTGTTTTGTTGACAATCATAGACCTACACTAATTATTTGACTTTCTCATCAGGGGGTTATCAAATTGTTCATCAGATACGATCAACAGATGTGTAAAAAGTATGGAAATTTTGCAAAAAATACATCAGGCATGATTTTTATACTATCAGATGACATTTTAACCTAGGTGTGACTTAATTTGGCCCTAAGAGACTTTATTATTCTGCCAGGCGACAGATTTTCTATACACGACAGTGAATTTGACACCGTGACAAAGAGTTTTCCTTAGGTGAGAGTTAAATGGTTAGGTTTCGGGTAGGCGATAACCTATTCAAAAATGGGTATTTTTCTCTGGGGCAAAGCGATCATTTTATCCTACTAGGCGAGACTTAACTGTCTTGTAGGTGAGAGATTATTATGTGGAGGTGATACTAAAAATTGTGGAAGTGATAGAAAATGACCCTAGGCGACAATCAATTCTGTCCTAGGTGTGATTTCTCAAATGCAAAGCAACGATGAAACATGAAATTGCAATAAATGCTTAATAAATGATCAATAAATGCAAGATCAAAGTTCGTAATGACTTAATGGAGGTGCATAATCAGGTGGTCTTGCATATCTCTGGCATCTCTCGAATCTATGCTCCCAAATCGGCACAACCATCTCAAAATCGATAGAGAATCAGACCAAAATCACCAAGGGTAAAAAGTAAAAATGAATGGTAAAAGAAAGTTCTTAACCTATCTAAGGTATTTTTGACCTAATTTTGAACTTGAAATTAGCCATTGACTTCTCTTAGCATATCAAATCAAACCAGGGCATAATCATACATCGTGAGATATCATCAATAGTCAGAAATTAAAACATATTTTCTATATCAAATGTCAATAATCATTTTCAAATCACGCAATTCATATGTTTTAATTTTTGAGGGGGCAATAAGAGTATCAAATCAAAGTCGCAATCATACATCATGAAATCAGTGGGGCATCATAAATTTTTTTGTATCAAGAGGCAGCAATCAATCACATAGGGAATCGCAATCAGGACATAAAGAATCTTTGAATCAGTGTTCTTCGCACATCAACTTAAAGAGGGGCATTTGTAGACACGAAAAATTGGCCAAAGGCATCAAATCATCAAAATAGCACGAAAAATCAATAAATGGAACAAAGGCAATTCAAATCAAAGGAAAATTTAATTAAATGATTAAATGATTAAATAAAGCTTGAAAAGGGGAAAAACACTATGAAATTGATTAAATTCAATTAATGACATAGTTGTTGAAAGCAAAAATCAAAATGAACCTCTTACCCTTCATGGCTAAATTTAATTACTTTAATTAATTAATAAATCATAATTTCCCTCAACAAAGCAAATTGGAGACAAAATGGACACAAATCACTCACTTTTGTTGAAATGGTCCAGCCTTTTGAAACCATTTAAATGATTGTCTCCTCCTTGTCCCCCCATTTATGGACAAAGCAAAGCCAATTGACCTTACCCAAGCATAACCATGATCAACTCACTCTGCCCCCTACCCTTGGGAAAATCCTATAAGTAGAAAGCATTTTGAGGCATTAAGGATCCATTCCATATCTTTGAATTGCAGCAAAGCTCTTGCAATTTGCATCCACACCACTCACTTGTCAATTTTAATAGCTTAATTGCTTTGATCGTAGTAGATTGTTCATCAAATAGAGCTAGAATTTGATTGAATAGATCTTAATTGCATATCATATAGCTTAATTCTCATCTTTAGAGTGTCACTAGTGAGGATCATAGCTGAGAGCCTCATTTACCACTTTATTTTAGAGATCCATGAGATGTTGATAGATTAATTGTGCATTGATTAGATTAGTTCTCACTCTAATTCTTGTTGTTCTTAGTTAATCTTGTAATTTCATGAAGGTGAATAATATCATCACATAGTAATAAATCCAAATTTATGTTTCTAATCTCATATATTAGTTGGCAATTCATTATAACTTAGTCGAGGGCGTGTTTAGGCAAAAAATTAGCTTTTTAGGTGTTGTTTTGAAAATTACCAAAAATGACAAAAAATGAGTATGGAAAAAAACTACCAAAAAGGGTAATTTTTGATTTTCTTGATTTTCTACATTTTTTTGGTTACTTAAGAGTTTTCAGCGAATTGTAGAGGCAACCGGTGATGAATGGAAAAATATTAAAGGTTTCAGATTTGTTTTTATTTGTCTTGTGATTGAGTTTTATTGTTAACAGAGAGTGTTGTGCTACATCAGTATAGTTTTTTAAAATAAAAAGGGAATAATATAAGTTGTGAGTTGTTACTAACTTGAGTTTAAACAATGGACAATGTTTCTTCCTTTAAAAGCCTAAGTGTAAGTATTGATCCAACTCAATATGGATTAAAGTTGACAAGTACTACTTTAACAATTCATAATGAAAAGGGTACAAGAAATGAATAGAGAGGGGAGCATAGAGATGTACCAAAACTTAATGGTTAACGAGGTTCCCTCCTTCTAACAATAGCACTACAAACCCATAAATTTTTTAAAACTTAAAAAAATCACTATCTTTTCTAGCTCTTAGAGATGTTCTTGAAGGAAGAGGGGTTTGAAGAGCACCAAGAGAGGGAGATATCCAAAATAGGATTTGTAACAAGTCTAAAGGATTGGTAACCCATAGATAGTTCTTGTAAATCATTTACACACAAGATATATCCCGAGCTTGATGAGTGAAGATAAGGCAACTACATTGTTAATTCTTTCCCTCTTTGATCCCTAATTGCATATCAATACAAATTTCAAAATTCTCATAGTATCGCAAAATTAGGAAGAGAGCTTTTCTTGCATCAAAGAATAAAACAAGAGCTCACATACTTTGGGAAAATCCGTCTTTCCCCATTGACATTTATTCATACAACTTGCATACATAAATCATGAATGGAGATGCTAATCAAAATATCTCACACACACATGTACACATACTTAGAAATGGTTGTGTATTATCCTTTTAGCTAAGTTATAATCAATTAAAAAAGTATTCAAAATATTCTCTTGAACTTCATATCATCATCTAATAGTATTTCATATACAATATGAAGTAAACATAGAATAATTAAAAGCAATGACAATACACAAGATTTTTACTCAATAAATCTTGTTAAAATAAAAATTGTGCAGAATAAAAATTTTCAATATTGAAATCTTCAATATGATAACAATTATATCTTACTTTACCCTTAAGTATGTGTGGGTATAAATAAGTATACTTGAAAACATGAAAAAAAGAACAGAAAAATTCTGAAATAACATGTAGAATTTTTTTTAAGTCTCTGTTGCTGGATCTGAATGTCTAGAAAGTGGACACTACCAGGGAAGATGAGTTGATTTGGGGAATTCTCCCTCTCGAAGTCTTTTTTGTCACCTCTTCCTCTGAGATTTTGTTGAAGCAACTAGATCCTCCTCCCTTTTGGACCCAATTTTGGAATAAATGGTTAATTCCTAAAATGAATATTTTCTTTTGGCTGGTTTTGCAAAACAAGATTCTTAGTATTGATAATCTTCGAAAGAAAGGCATGATTCTACCTAATAGATTCTTTCTTTGTAAGAATGTTGAGGAGTTAGTTTTCCATTTGACCATCAACTGCTGATACTATTGGGAAGTCTAGTGCCTTAGTTTGTAATGTTGGAAGTTAAGCTGGTTTTTTCCAAATAATATGGAGAATTTCTTCACCCAATGGAGAAATGTAGAGGTTTCTATGGATAGGCTGTTGTGGAACATCATCACCCCTCATGTTATCTAGAACTTTTGGAGAGAACACAATGATAGAGTGTTTAGAGATATTGCCCTCCCTTCGGTGGTGATTGCCAATAAGATTAGGAGAAATATCATGGAGAATTGTTCTACCATGATTGGAACTAAGCTGGATTTCTTTGTTGGAGATATTGATGCTAGCACCAAAGAGAACTCCTCTTCCATAAGGGAGAATACCATCTATCTTTCCGCCCCTCTTGAATAGATTAAAGCGAATTTTGATGGTGCAACAAAGGGTAACTCGTGACTTGTTGGTTGTGGTGGGATTATTCGGGATGACATGGAAAACTATCTTGCTACCATGGCACTCCTCATTAGTGTGCAAACCAATCATGTGGCGGATGCTATGGCCCTCCTTCAAACTTTAAAAATTATAAATAAGGACATATCTTCGAATGTGTGGATTGAAGGTGATTCCATGAATATTTTAAACTGTATTAAAGGCATGATCAAGCCATCATGGTCTATTAAGGCAATTATTGAGGAGGCTCAAATTATCATTAACTCCTTTACACATGTTATTATTTCCCACAACTTTTAGGAGGCTAATAGTACCGTGGATGTGTTGGCTAACATCACTGTTAGGGCCAAGGACATCATGACTTGGAAAGGAGGTAAGGATCTAATTGTTTATTTGAAGGCCAAGTTGGCATATGATAGGACTCACAACAAAAGAGAAGATTTGGAATATCTTAGAAAGCTATGATGAAAAGACACAAATTTATTAATATAGTTATAAGGGTTACAGAAAGTCTCGACTTTGCTGAGATAACTGAGTGTAGACATGCATATTTTATCATGGGTTTAATTTGAAGGCTACCATTTTTTTTCACCTCTACTTTGTTTCTTCTATTTTTGTTGAGAGTCTCTTCTCTGCGAGTATTATGTGTCCTAGGCTTAATCGCAAGGAGCCAAAGGACTACATTAAGTGGAAGAATATGACTGAGGTTTGGGATAAGCTTAGGAAGTGTGGCCTCACCATGTATATGGAACACCTTCATGGGTTCAAAGATGAAGTCACGAAGGTTTTTGTTGAGTCCTAGAAGGATGACACTCTGACCATAGGTGGAATGTGCTAGGAAAGGGAACACTGAGAGGGGGGGGTGAATCAGTGTTCACTATATTTTATCTTTTTACTTAATCTCAAACTAAACTTAAATACTTAAGTACTGAAATGAACATCCACATAAAAATGAAACATGAAATCAACACATAATACCAATATGGTTACGAGGAAACCCAAAAAGGTAAAAACCCCAATGGGAATTGACACCCACTAATATTTTGTACTAGTGTTTTATGATCCTTGTTAGAAGATCCTTAACTCTATTAGGATTTTCTTTACAATGTATTAAGTACAATAGACCTTGTCAAGGGTCGGACCCTGTTAGGAGTCTTTTACAATAAACCCTATTAGGGGTGAGGACTCATTGTCCTAGAGCTCACTACTCAAGTGGTGAAGGCTACAAACTTCTCATCTCAAATACACACTATATTTGTTGGATGAACTGTTACTGTGCCATTGCTTGTCTGATTAGTTCCTTTGATGTGCTGATGCTTTGACCTCTTGCAAAACTCTAATACATCTTATAGAATCTTCACACATGTCTTCTCTTCTTATCTCAACTCTCTATCAACTCTCCTTCTAATTACAATGGGTGCATCTCATATTTATATGTGCATACAAAACAAATAACTAGGTTGGCCCTTTAACCAATTACATACAATGCTTCCAATTGAATTGGCTCAAGTGTGTTTACAAAAAATAATAATTACATGTCAGAAACCTAATTACAATAGGTGCATGGCCTTTACATCATAATAATATAACCACAAATCAAAATACCAACAGTCGACTACTTACTCTGTTCTTCTCTAGCACACACTAGCTGTGTAACTTCAACTATCTATAACTTTTTCATACTTGCATATCTGATCATGCACTCATAGAATAAGCACAAATATACTCTAACCAACTTATCTTCTAGGGTTCATACCATAACTTAGTTGTACACATGTGCACTCATGCTCTGAGCTTCAAGTACATTGTACACTGTCCAGTCTTCAACACTTAGCCAATTTTTGATCTTCTCATCAAGTGTGCTAACTCCAAACTACTATATGACTTTGTTTCCATAATGAAAACATTGTATTAAGTCATATAGACTAGTATAGCCAACTTGCCAACAATCTCCCCCTTTGTCATTGATGGCAACAAAGAAATATGGCCAAGTTGCTAACTGTTCCTTAATACAAAAAACTTTTTTATTATATCTCCCTTATACATATCTATAACCCATATTCTATACATACTCCCCCTTTGAAATAAATGACAAAGGTGCTTCAAAAATATATCTACAAAAACTTTCTATGAGAGAATATCCAAATATGCTATCTACAGGTTTTGGATCTCCTTCTTCCAAAATATGATCAATGAATTAACAATCTAGAGATGGGTGCATAGTGCATACTGTAGCTTCTCCATCTTCTCCAAGTCTATGCTAAGACCTTGATCATATGTCACCATACTGGCATCGATCTCCTTAATATTCTGATTAAGTATATCTAATGATGGCGCAAGAGCATTCCTTAGCTATGTTTGCCTTGCCCTTATCTTGGACATCTCCATTTATGCCTTCTCAATCTTATCAATCTACCCTTGATATACATTGCAGCACATGTTTACATTAGTGGAGGGGTCTTCTACTAATTTCTTTACACTTTCTATCATTGTTTCTACTTCTTGTATCTTCTTTTATAGATCACTAGTCAACTTGTCCTGGTTCATACAGCCAGTAATAATCTTTCTGCCCTTTGCTGCAAACTCCTTCAAGGATGCTTGACCGACCTTTAGTGAGCTTAGGTCAAGTGAAAAGTTGCTAAACAATTCACTTAGCCTTTTCATTCTATACTTCTCCTTTGCAACAAATGATGCTGATTTTTCCAAGCTAGAGAAATTACTCTTGAACTGTGAAATAACTACACTCACATCATCAACAGAGTGTACCTTGGACACTTTCTTGTCTTCTAGAAACAAGTTGTTTAAGATGTTTACTGATTCTACAAGGAGGGGATTCCTCATTACCTATTTCTCCTTGGCTTTCTCCATATCTAAGATGCTGAACTTGATCAAGTCTTCATCTTCCCATGAATCCAAACTAGTTGTGTCAGGTGTCAAACTTGACAACAATGCTGCTGAGGGTAGTGGAATGATAGGAGTGATGTCCTCTACTTCTTTCTTTATTTTGATTATCTTTTCAATAGATTGTTCGTTTCCTTTTTCTTCTTCTTTTTCTATTTATTTTTCTTTTTCTACTTTATCATTAGTTATATCCTCAATCAATATTTCTTGTTGATTAGGAGGAGCATTACAACATAAGTTCTCAGCCTCTTGAGTGCTTACAAAAGCTTCTTCAAACTTGTCCAAATCCATGTCTGTGGCCGTCATAGTAACTTTTACATTATCAATGAAAATTGAATCATCCTTGAGTGCTTTTGACATGGGCACAAACTTCTCTACCTCTAAAGATGCATCAACTACATGTGCTGAATCCTATGGACCTATAGATGGTACATTTATGGTCTCTAACACTTCTGCAACCTTTGTGGGTACTTGAGTTATGGGCGCAGTAGCTGGATACATGTGCAGAAGGCTTTTTTTGAAGGAGTAACATCATGAGGAACAGTAAGATCAATGGTTTCCTTGGATGTAGAAGGAGTAACATCAATTTTACCCTTCTAAACATCATATTTATCAATTTTCACCTTCTTCAGCTTAGGATCCTCTGATTCTATCTTTTTTGTTGCCGTGCTTTCAATTTCCAAAGCAATCTTCTCTTCCCTTGCTTTGTCTAAGTCTTCTTATGATACACCATGAATTCTCAATATTTCTGAAGTAACGTTGGCAACCTTCCTTTTTGTTGCTGCACTGTTCAAGACTACATCAACTTTTCTTGTTTTCTCTTCATAGGTTCCCCATCTTGGCTCATTAGGGTCTTTAGGGGTTGAAATCAATACTTGTGCATATGCTTCTAGGACTTGTTCATCAACCTCATATCCAAGTGGATGAATCCACTTTGTCCTTGGTTCAACTACCTCCATGCATATTGTGTCTATCTCAACCATGAAACAAATCGTATCTTTGTATTTTTCAACTATCTTCTCTAGAATTTTGTATCTCATCTGCATCTTGACTCTAAATGTCTTCAACTCCAATGTCATGTAGTCCTTCAATGTACTCTTAGTACATGCCTTGAGAGATATCTATGGCATTGTGGGGATAGATTTATCTAGATATAAATCAGACACTTATCCAACAATATGGAAGTACATATATGATCAAAGACACAAATCTGAATATCTTGGTCTTGTCATGCTTGATGGCCTTAATGTTATCTATTAGTTGTCCATGTAGGCTCTTGCACAAATTAAACTCTCCATTTTCTCTCACAACTCTTATAGCTACAAGAATTGTGGCCACAGACACACTGTTCACCCTGCTAGTGTGCTGGAACCTGTATCCTAGTATCATGGACATCAATTTGATATCATCTTTCTCAATAGGCTCTATAGTCATTCCGTGCCTATCACTTCTTGACTTCCATGTTTTCTCAACAAGTTTCCTTACATCCTTTCCTACTGGAAGAATGACATCTATCTTTGAGAGGCCTGTCATCTCATGAATTAGATCACCAGTAATTTTGACCAACACTTCACCTATCCAAAATAGGTCATCATGACTTCTGCTAAGTAGAATCTTGATTCATTCTGATTCGTAGAACTCATATGCCATAGCATACTCCATTATAGGGTGATTATTCCACTGCACATACTCATCCATGAATGTTTTGTCTAGTTTTAACATTGTTTCCATGTGCGCCCTTAATTTGTCCAATCCTACTAGTTCATTCTTGCAATATATGTATGCCCTAATGTCTTCGACATGCATAACACCCATAGGGGTATGGGAGAATGCCCCTTCTAGATAATCCAAAGTGGATTTGAATGGGTGCCTCTTAAATATATATCTTTTCTTCTCTACAACATCAAATACTATAGGAGTAGCCATCACTTACTTGTATATCACTTTCTTAATGGTTTCCAAGATATTCTGAATTGGCATGATGAACTAGGTTTTCTGCAATCGATCAAATGCATAGAAAGTCACTTGATGAATCAATCTCCAATCCTTCACAATCAAATTCTAGGGCTCTTCTACTCTCCAATCACTTTGAATTCAAATGCAATGAGTAATTTACAAACTTTTATTTACTTTAAAGTAGGAATTCTACCATTAATGCTTGTCACGTAAACAAGGCTGTCACTTGAAAATTTCTAACTTTCATTCTGCAAATAATAAGCTAGTGCATTCTTGCACATAGGTTCTGCTAGTCTCCAAAAGCTTAAGTCCAAAGGTGCATACTTAGAGAGTGAGTATACTAGCCGTGTAAGGGTCTAGAGCTAAATTAGCTCCCCCTATGACCTTGAGGGCCATTCATCCTGATGTAGAGGGTGAGTCCATAGTGGATGCATCCAATACATTCTCATCAACCTTATCCTTCTTCACCTCTAACCAAATCAAGCTCGCATCCTCTGAAGCTTTCACATACTTGACTTCTTCTTCGGTATCCAATACTAGTTCTTTTGGCTTTTTAGGGCTTTCCTAACCTTGCGTCCTTGATCTACAAAACTTTGAGATGTGTCCAGCCTTGTTACAAGAGTGAAAAATGACTAGAGGCCTTATATTCCTCAGCGCATTGACATGGGTCACCATTTTACATTGTTTTGTAGAGTGACCATTGTAGTTACATATTTGACATGTAATATTCTAGGAACTTCTTACAATTGGCTGATTCTGATTTCTCTGATTTTGTCGAGTCTTGTTTTTCTGACTTGTCTTACAATTCATAGCTCTATGACCAAATTTATTGCATGAATAATAGTAACCATTGAAAGGTCTTACCTCTGTACAGTTTCTTGATATATGTCCATGTTTTTTACAGGCGTAATAGGCTCG
This sequence comes from Chamaecyparis obtusa, assembly GCA_027943335.1. NCBI lineage: Eukaryota > Viridiplantae > Streptophyta > Pinopsida > Cupressales > Cupressaceae > Chamaecyparis > Chamaecyparis obtusa. The sequence continues at coordinate 56,411 of BSBK01004794.1, read as the reverse complement.
ATTTGCTGGCTTGCGCTCATTCTTGGATGGTTCAACATGATATTTAGTTTGATTTCTAGTCTCCTTAGCATCTGAGGTGTCTTCTAGTGCTTTCATTCTTGCTCGCATGTTGTCAATCTAATTTTGTGCTTCATTGTATCCAATGCAGCTAGTATCTCCTTTAACTCTTCTTGCATACAACTGAGATTCTATCAAATTAGAATTGGAGTGCAACTTATCAATGTGATTATTTTCATCTTTCAATTCAGATTCCAAGCTTTCTTTTTTCTTCCTTAGCTCCAAGATTTCCATGTTTTCTTGCCTCAATTCTTCATTCAGTTGAAGGTTCTCTTTGATCTGTTCATCATAGACTTCCTAATTGTTAGTCGACTTATCATCTAATTCTTTAATCTTTTCTTTTAGAGATGAATTTTATTCACTGAGCTTTTTGAACATAATCCCTAAATCACTGGTAGAGAATTCTTTCAAATATTTTCTTAGCCTTTTGATGACTACTTGAGCATCACTGACTTTTTCTTAAAGTTCTTCAATTTCTTTTTCAGATCTATCCAGGTCTTCAAGAGCAGCTTCAAGATTTCTTTTCAGATGTTTCATTTCTGCTTTGTCCATGATCTCCTCAAGTGGTTAAAATTCTTTGCTAAGGACCAGAGCTCTAATACCAATTGTTAGGAAAGGGAACACTGAGAGGGGGGGGAGGGGGTGAATCAGTGTTCACTGTATTTTATCTTTTTACTTAATCTCAAACTAAACTTAAATACTTAAGTACTGAAATGAACATCCACATAAACATGAAACATGAAATCAACACATAGCACCAATATGGTTACGGGGAAACCCAAATAGGTAAAAAACCCGGTGGGAATTGACACCCACTAATATTTTGTACTAGTGTTTTATGATCCTTGTTAGAAGATCCTTAACCCTGTTAGGATTTGCTTTACAATGTATTAAGTATAGTAGACCTTGTTAAGGGTTGGACCCTGTTAGGAGTCTTTTATGATAAACCCTATTAGGGGTGAGGAATCACTGTCCTAGAGCTCACTGCTCAAGTGGTGAAGGCTGCAATCTTCTAATCTCATATACACACTATATCTGCTGGATGAACTGTTACTGTGACACTTCTTTTCTGATTAGTTCCATTGATGGGCTGATGCTTTAACCTCTTGTAAAGCTCTAATACATCTTATAGAATCTTTGCATACTTCTTCTCTACTTATCTCAACTCTCTATCAACTCTCCTTCTAATTACAATGGGTGCATCTCATATTTATATGCGCATACAAAATAAATAACTAGGTCGACCCTTTAACCAATTACATACAATGCTTCTAATTGAATTGGCTCAAGCATGTTTACAAAAAAACATAATTAGATATCAAAAACCTAATTACAATAGGCACATGACCTTTACATCATAATAATATAATCGCAAATCAAATTGCCAACAGTCGGTTGCTTACTCTGTTCTTCTTTGGCAAACACTGGCTGTGTAACTTCAACTATCTATAACTTTGTCATACTTGCATATCTGATCATGCACTCATAGACTAAGGATGGATATACTCTAACCAACTTATCTTCTAGGGTGCATACCATAACTTGGTCATACAGATGTGCACTGATGCTTTGACCTTCAGGTACAATGTACACTGTCCAATCTTCAACACTTAGCCAATTTTTGATCTTCTCATCAAGTGTGCTAACTCCAAACTACTATATGACTTTTTTGCCATAATGAAAATACTATATTAAGTCATATACACCAGTATAGCCAACTTTCCAATAGAATTTTTGTGAAAATCACTAAGGAGCTTATCGTAGAGGTGTCTGGTTTGAAAATTAAGGGCATGAAGTTCTATAGAGACAAGAAGATCTCCCAACTAGCTATCGAGTGTTTCCCTAAAGACAAGGTGGAGGCCAAGTGTTTGGTGAAGGACTCTAGCAGCTATTATGATGTGGATTTTTTCAAGGAGATTTGGGCAAAGGTCATGACTTCTATCATGGACTATATCACTCTAGATGGTAGGTATAAGCATGCTCAGTCCTAACACTTCATGCTACTTTGTCATATTAGACACAAGGTTAGGGTTTCTCTCCCATTATTTTTGTTGTAGTCCCTTCTTCATAGCATTATTTATAATAGGAAGAAAGGGAACAAGACCATTCTACATGAGGGCCTTATTCTTTTAATTGTGGATCATATTAAGAAAATTGTTTTCATTAGCCCTATTATCTCCTCGCCTAGGACCTTTAGTTCTACCAAGGCTATGGGGAAATGTATTAGGGAAGGTGAGAGAAAAGAGGAGATGTTTGTTGGAAAAAAATTAAAATTGGATGAGAAGGGTGGCATGGAAACTTATTCTGATGGTGAGAGTGTTGAGGGTTATGTTGTCATTGAGAATTCATCTGATGAGGAAAGAAAAGAGTCTCTATCGGTTTCGGTCAGCATTTCAGGTGACAATGAGGATAAGGTTAAGGTAGCCACTATTGTCAAGGATTTTGTAAATGACCTTGTTGCTATGGGTATAGCTTAGGATGTGGATAAAGATGAGGATATGGGAGGTTAAAAGGTCCCCATTCTAGTTAATTATGTTAGCTCTAAGGAACATGATCTTCCTATCTCCCCAAAGTTGGAAGTGGTTATGGAAGTGCAGTCAGAGATAAAGGAGGACATTGATACTCCTACTTTAGAAATTGATGAGAAGGGTAACTACCCTTCTACCTCTAGGAACACCCCCTTTGTGAAAATTGTGGACATGCAAGAGTGGAATGTTCAACTCCTAAAAGAGGATATGGATGATAAGATCGAACCCCCTTTCAAGGTCCTTCAAATGGTGAAGGTGATGTTAATGTACTCATTCCTCCTAATGAAATGGGTCTTCCAAGAAATTAAAATCCTCAACCTGAAATTTTGTTCCCTCTTTGCCAAGGTTGATCTTCTTCAGGGGAATCTGGCTACTGGGTCAGAGGGGATAGATGTCCAAAATGTCAATGAGGGTGACAAAAACATGAAGGAAATGCGGGAGAAAATGGAAAACCTAGAGAACACTATGAAGAAGAACATGCTAGATAATAGCCTTTTTATGGGGTCAGTGATGGAGTGCTTCAAGACTATCAAGGTGTAGCTGGATGCTAGGTCTCCTACCATGAAGCTCAAATATGATAAAGGGGACACAGATGATGATGGTCCTGACAAACACACTCGGTCTACAAAAAGGAAGAAAATCCATGACAAGATCCTAGAGCTTCTGGATTTTAATGCAGCCATCAAGAAGGTTTCTGAGGAAAAGAAAAAGGTAGAGGGAACTCGTCTAGAGTTTTCCTAAGTCCTCCCATTCCCCCATTCTTGTGTTTTTTTAGTTGTTTGGGTTTTTTTTACTGCTGGGTGTTGTTTTTGGTTTCTGGTTTTTTGTGTTGGTTTTGGGTCTTGCGGGCTAGTTTCCAGTCCTGTTTCATTTCAGTGGTCTTAATGCTTAATCTTTTTTTGTAAATCTTGTAAGGGGTTTCGGGTCCCCATAAAATCTATTTTTACCTATAATAAAAAACACCCAAAAAAGTTTTACCATTATTCTAAATCAAAACTATTTTTTGATCATTTGTGAGGTTGGTCTCATTCTGAGCATTAAACATAAAAAAATGCAAAACTTATCCAAAACACAAATCATGCATTTTCACCAGTTGGCTCCTAAGTCACTCAAAAACATAACGTGTTTGGTCAGATATACGAAATGGCTTAACTTTACTAATACAGTATGTGCGTTGAGCATTTAGCTATTTAGGTCTTTCCATTTTTTAGCTAAATTGTTGTCTTATTAGGATACCCAACCTCTTTCTATGAACAACACTAACTTGAGAACTCAAATACAGTGTCAATCTTAGATTATAGCATGTTGAAAAAAGTATAGCTCTGAGGCACCTCTATAAGATATGAGCTGACTACTATGAAAAATTACACAAGTTAGCTTAGGATAGTGAAAGAGTGACAAGAAAATAAAAAATATTGAGCATAACACATACAAGATAGGAAACTACCTGAGATTGCTTGTCAAATTTAAGAGGTCTTTACCAGCAAGGTTATAAATGAATCCTGCAACAAGTGTCCCAACATATGAAAAACCCTTTGTTTATGGTAGTCTGATGAGGTTCTGCTTTTAAAAACTTGTTTCACCAAACAAGAAACTCCTAATCACCTTTTATTCTACATTCTACTTGCACCTGTGATTCATTGGTTAGTAGAGATATTGGGAGAATCTTTAGTCTGAATCCAGTCAGGCATACGATGTTGGAAACATGATACCTTTATATGAGAAGATAAAGATTCATCCACTAGCTTTTTTCATGGTTGAAGTAGATCCTACAAAATGTACATCTACTCGACTTTATCAATTGCCATTGCTGGAGCTGAATTAAATGAAATTATATGAAGTCAACTGATGATTGAACCAAGTTAACAGAGCTATGATGTGCTAACAGGTATCAACCATATTTGAAATTTTGAAGAAGTATACATACTGGACTAGATCTTCTTCTGTAGAATTATGAATAGATGTATTCCAAATTCCATAAACAGAAAAGGAAAAGGATGTCATTGTGCTGTAGTGATGTCAATTTAATAAAGTCGAGCAAAGGGACATCTTGGAACTATGGAATAATCCCTCATTGTCAAAAGGTCTTTGTATTCTTCCAGTTCAGCTATTAATGTGTCAAAATCTTCTCTAGACCAGAGCTCATCCTTCCAGTTCCATAAGAGTTGGTTTCCTGGTTCTGATCATTTTTACCCACATTATCTTTGAAACGCCCTTTGAATTTGTAGATTGTGAAACAGTGGTGAAACCCACATTGTCTCCAAAAAAACCTACATTCATAAAGAAATAGGGTTCATATGATCAGTCATTCCAAAACATGGATTATAAGCCTAAACAACAACAAGCAAAAAATTGATGCCAAGGAGGCACTGCACTTAGAGAATTAATAGAAAACTAAATAAATCTCTGGACTATAATCTGGGTCTTCAACATTACTAATAGAATGAATAGAATTTACAAATTCACCCTTCAAACTATGACCCAATTTAATCTGGGTTTTCAATATTATATGGTTTTCCATGATTAAATTCCCATCTGAGAGAAAAACTATTATCAAAAGTAGAAACTCCATAATCCAATTACCTTTAATTTCAAAATCATGAGAGAGAGCCAATGACAGAGATGTTTTACCATCACCTCCCATGCATTTCACCTTGAGTTACCTCTCCTTCCACATAAGACTTTACTTCAAATTTCATATAGATCTCAACTTTTTTGGGCTACTCTAATAACTTGAATTACAACTATCAGTGTCACCACCATACATTTCAAAGGAACAAAGCAGGAGAGTATTCTCATATTGGGTGAATAGTAGGCTTGAATGTCTATTTGAAAATTGAACCATTCATCAATAAGCTCAGATCTGCTGTTGATTCTATCAGCATATTCTGTGCATCATTCATGTTTGTTGCAAGCACAGTCATTTATATATGGTGGATTTTGGCATTATGTACCCCAGCTTAAACATCTGAGAAGCATGACTCAACTTAAGGAACACATTCATGTGATTTACATTCTCACCTTTATCCACCTATTTAGTAGCTTTCATAAGGCTGGTGCTTTAACAGAATAAACTATCTCTTATCACCCCCTCCATCTATTTTTGGTGGGCTGTGATCATATATAATTATAAAATTTGGCAAATAAATGACAAATTTGTAGATATGTCACCATTTTAAAGCAATTAGAACAAAAATACTTCTACTTGATATTGTTGACAACTTGTCAGGGATGCGCAGTGTGTAACTACCCTTGCCATGTAATGGCTATGATAGTATGTGAAGCCCAAATGTTTCACCTGTTGCAGTAACTGAAAACTCTTGAACTTCCGCATATGCTATGTAATATAGATGAAAAAGAGAAAAGAGCTACTGTACATTGTAATAGACATTGATTTTCAATAGAGATATCTGCCCTTCTTGAAAGTGGACGTAATCCATAATAGTTGGATGAACCACTATAAACACTATGTCTTTTGTCTATGTATTTTTGATCTTTTACATTCTGGTCTATTTTTGGTTCTTTAATTATTTTTGGGTCTGCAATTTACTTTCAACAATTGGTACAAAAAGCTGGTTAAGCTCGTTCGATTTTTCTAGAAATCGGTGAGGTTTTGTAGGTGCCATGGATGAAGCAAACAAATGGAAGATTGAAAAGTTCTCAGGGCAGAACTTTGGATTATGGAAAGTGCAGATTGAATCTCTACTTATCAAGCAGGATTTGCAACTAGCATTACTTGAAAAAACAAAAGGAAAGGGTTCGATGTCGGATGAAGATTGGGAGAAGATCGATCAGAAAGAAAAGGAAAAAATATTCTTATCTTTATCAAGCAATGTGCTCTTCAATGTTTTGACAGAGAAGACCACAAAAAAACTGTGGGATAAGTTATCTTCACTATATGAGATATCTTCAGCATTGAACAAAGTATTCATCATCAAGAAATTATATAATCTAAAAATGAAAGGAGGACTGATATCGAATCATCTCAAGGAGTTTAATACTCTTGTCACTCAGCTAATTTTGGTTGGAATCACATTAGATGATGAAATAAAGGCAATATTATTAGTATGTTCACTTCCGAACAGCTGGGAAGGAGTTGTCATGGCTATGAGCACTTCTGTTCCAGCCAAGAGCAAGCTGAAATTTGATGAAGTTGCAACCACTCTACTTAGTGAAGACATGCGAAGGAAGCAACAAGAACCCTCTTCTGGTGATGCTCTAACAGCTATGAGCACAAGCAATAGAGGTAGAAGTCGTGAGAGAGGAAGAAATAATAATAATAATAATGGAAGAGGTAGATTGAGTCATCACTCAAAATCGAGAGGGAGAAATGGGACATGCTGGTTTTGTGGAAAATCTGGGCACACAAAGAGGCAATGTTGGAACTACAAAAGGGCTCAAAATAATGTTATTAATGCCAGTGTTAATGCTGCAACTGATGGAGCTTTGGTACTTGCAGTCGGCAACACAGATTTAGATTCATGGGTTCACGATTTCGGTGCCTCGTTTCATGCAACTCCATGCCAGAGTGCTTTCACAAATTACCATGAACATATGTTTGGCAAATTGTTTCTTGGGGATAATAAAGAATGTAATATAGTCGGCAAAGGGGATATTTTATTGTTGCTGAAAAATGGAAGAAAATGGATTTTAAAAGATGTTAGGCATGTTCCTACACTTAAGCATAATCTAATTTCTGTTAGTTAGTTATATACACAAGGTTGCAATGTTAGTTTTGATTTAGCTTCTTGGAAAGTTTCCAAAGGTCAATTAATTTTAGCAAAAGGGCAAAAAATTGGAAGTTTATACACATTAGAGTGTAATGGTGAAGTGGGAGCAGCCATGGTGATTGCGGATAGCAATGCCAAACTTTGGCATAAGAGGCTCGGTCATATGAGAAAAATAGGTCTTAAATTTATGCTTCGAAGAGACCAACTTTTGGGTTTAAAATCGGTTGATTTGGAATTGTGTGAGCATTGCCTTTACGACAAGCAAAATCGCACCAGCTTCGTAAGGACGGGTCATGAGAAGAAATCATCTCCATTAGAGCTCATTCATTCCGATGTTTTCGGTCCTATGGAGGTAACTTCTATCGGTGGTGTTAATTATTTTGTCACATTTCTTGATGATTGCACTCGCAAAGTTTGGGTTTATATGCTGAATAAGAAATCATAAGTATTTTTAAAATTTAAAAGCGTTAAGGTTATGGTGGAAAATCAGATTGGAAGAAAGATAAAATGTCTACTAACAAACAATGGTGGTGAGTTTTTCTCTTCAGAGTTTGACCAATTTTGTGCAGATCATGGTATTCAGAGGATTAATATAGTCACGTATACACCTCAAGAAAATGGTGCAGCTGAGAGGTTAAATCAAACTATTTTGGAGAGAGCTTGATGTATGTTGTCTAATGCTGGTTTGGGGAAGGAATTCTAGGTAGAGGCATGTAATAAAATGGTTTATTTACTAAACTGAGCTCCCTCATCATGTCTGGATTTTGACATTCTAGAAGAGAGGTGGGCTGGTAAGATAATTTCTTTTTCTCATTTGCGTGTTTTTGGATGCGATGCATATGCTCATATTAATAAGGAGCAGAGAATGAAATTGGATTTTAAATCCAAAAGTTGTATATTTTTGGGGTATGGTGAGGATGAATTTGGTTATCGTCTATGGGATTCAATCACCAAGAAAGTGATATGGAGTAGGGATGTTGTATTTAATGAGAAATCATTCTTAGGTTTGCAAGTTCAGAATTCTTCTTCTGATGAATTTATTAGATTTAATCTGTCTGATAATGGAAATTGTATGTAGAAAACCTCCCGAGTTACCTTTCACCCCTCTACAGTTGTTGTGCCCTCTGGAATAATTAATCCCTCCTCTCTCCATACTCCCATGCCAATTCGAATACCCACACAGCCCAACATTGTCTCCACTCTTCCTGTTCCCCATTTATTTGATGGAGGAGCCACTACAGAGCAGGCTGCTCTCCCCACTTAGCATCCACCCATGTCCCCATTTGTTAACGTGCCCCCACATATTTTTCTAGCTACTGCGTGGGATGTCCAATTCCCAACACAGCCTATCATCTCAACCTCCCAACATGAGGCTCAACCGTGGGTTGTTCCTCTACCGTGGGCAGAGACTACGCACGAGAATCCCCACTCCACACACTGCCAAGACACCCACCCAACAACATCTCTTAATAGGGCATCCACTCAGGGAGGTGCACCCAATCCTTTGGCCCATTCTATGCAGAGAACATAGCCTATGCTGTAGTCTTCCACGCAAACTTTGTTGCGCCAGCAAGGGGGAGACTCTCTGTCACATGTATATTCTCAGCAAAGTGAGCAACACATGATGTCAATACCACACCCTACAACATACATTAATTGGGAAATAGGGGGTCCTCCACATGAGACAGTTCAAAACATTGGGAAGACACCTATCCTTCCACACACAATAGTTGCCAATAGAGAGGATTCTGATGTTGAAATTGATCAAAATGTCTAGTTAAGGAGGTCTACCAGAGAGAGAAAACATCCAAGAAGATTTGATGACTATGAATTATTATTTTCTTTGTGTTCTGATGAGGTAGAGCCACAAACATTTAGACAAGTGTGTGCTAATGTTAATTCAGTGTTCTGGTTGGATGTAATGCGAGATGAAATGGATTCCTTACACATGAATCAGACTTGGGATTTGGTTTCTCTTCCACCAAATTTTAAGGCTTTGAAAAATAAATGGGTCTATTGCATCAAAGAGGAAGACAAAGGATGAAAGAGATACATAGCTAGATTGGTAGTGAAGGGATTTTCGCAGCAAAAAGGTGTAGATTTCAATGAGAGTTTTTCTCCAGTGGTTAAAATGCAGACAATTCATTTGGTACTTGGCATGGTAGCAGTGTGAGACCTTGAGCGTGAGCAACTCCATGTCAAAACAACATTTTTACATGGGGATATTGTTGAAGAATTATATATGGAACAATCGGAAGGCTTTGTAAAATAGGGGTGGGAGCATTTAGTTTGCAGGTTAAAGAGGAGTCTCTATGGGCTAAAAAAAGCCCCGTGTCAATGGTATTTAAAGTTTGATAACTTCATGACTCAGCAAGGTTTTACTCGCTGTGAATCAAACCCATGTGTATACTTCAAAAGGCTTTTGACTGGTGAGTTTGTGATCTTCTTATTGTATGTTGATGATATGATGACTGCTAGTAACAGTATGAGAGTCATTCATGAGCTGAAGACACATTTGTCTCTATGTTTTGCCATGAAATATTTAGGGGTAGCAAAGAGGATTCTTGGGATGGATATAATCCGAGATAGACATAAAAGAGAAATTAAGTTATCTCAAGAAAAATACATTCTTAAAGTTTTAGAGAAATTTAATATGACAAATGCAAAATCAGTTGCCACTCCATTGGCTGATCATTTCCAATTGTCCTAAAAAATGTGTCCTTCTACTTAGGAAGAAAAATAAGAGATGGCTGGTATTCCTTATTCTTCAGCAGTTGGGAGTTTGATGTATGCCACGGTTAGCAAACATTCGGATATTGCTCATGCAGTGGGAGTTGTGAGTGGTTTTATGAGTAATCTTGGTAAAACTCATTGGCAAGCAGTTCAATGGACTCTTTGGTATTTGAGATGAACTTCCTCTCATGTTTTATGTTTTAACAGTAAGGCCCCTTATATTTGTGGATATGCTAATTCTGATATGGCTTGAGATTTAGATACAAGGAGGTCAACAAGAGGCTATGTGTTTACTTTTGCTGGGGCAGTGATTAGTTGGACTTCTTGAAAGCAACAAGTGGTTGCTCTTTCCTCCACTGAGGCTGAATACATTACTCTCACTGAGGGAGCTAAAGAGATGATATGGTTAGAACAATTGTTTGGAGAGTTGGGATTTAAACAATCCACATTTACTCTATTCTTTGATAGCAACAGTGCCATTCATTTGGCCAAAAATTCAGCTTTCCACAGTCGCACAAAGCACATTGAGACTAGATTTCATTTCATACGTCATTCTCTTGAAGAGGGAAGATTACAGTTAGAGAAGATTGACACAAAGGTAAATCCAGCTGATGCATTCACCAAGGTAGTATTGAGAGAGAAGTTTGAATTCTGTAGAACTTCTCTTGGCATTGTGATGACATAGCCATAAGCACCAAGTGGGGGATATCTCTGAGCAGCTCACCTTGTAGCATTGTTTGGACTTCAGGTGGGAGATTGTAACTGCCCCTACCATGTAACAACTACGACAGTATGTGAAGCCCAAATGTTTCACATGCTGCAGTAACCAAAAACTCTTGGACTTTTGCATATGCTATGTAATATAGATGAAAAAGAGAAAAGAGTTGTTGTACATTGTAACAGACATTGATTTTCAATAGAGATATCTACCCTTCTTGAAAGTGGACGTAATCCAGAATAGCTAGATGAGCCACTATAAACACTATGTCTTTTGTCTATGTATTTTTGATCTTTTACATTCTATTCTGTTTTCAGTTCTTTAATTATTTTTGGGTCTGCAATTTACTTTCAACACAGTGAAGTGGTGATTCTCCCAGAATTAACTATTTATCGTCCACGCCATGCTTTTCATGTGGGTTGTGATCATAGATAGATGTATTAATTTTTGTATTGTAAAGGTTTTTCAATAGCAATTATGCCAACATCGATGCAGCCATCAGAAACCTAAATGTTAGCAAGTAGAGGTATATAAAATACACCAAGTCCTTCCTTGGTAATATTTAGGGTTCTGATAATTGGATAGTCATCTCCAGCAATCACTGCTATTAAAGTTTATAAAATAAAAATTAAGCAAGTTTATTATAACCCATCACATTGAGGATGAAGGAGGATACAAAATCACAAATGTTAAGGGAATCTAAATAAAAAGATAAATGGCCAATTCAAATTTAATCTAGTTTATATGTTTTAGTTATTATTATTCATTTAACTAAACACTTATTAACAACATTCCACTCTTTATGAAATAAATAAAATAAATAGTTCAATCAAAATTTTATTACATGCAAAGAATTTGCTCTATATATAGAATCAACTACAAAGAAGACTTTAGAATAATTTCATTATTCATAAGGGAAGCTAAAATAATGAAATCTATCTCACATATAACATTTTTCTAACCTAGTTCACAAGCTTTCTCCATAACCTCAATGATGATCCAAACTTTGATTTGATTATTAGTACTAATCTCCATAAGTGAAGAGAAAAAAAGGGAACTAATCTAGTACTTTTTCTACCAACTCCATCAATCCCTATAACACCTGGATTACCTTGTGAAAAACCATCAATATTTTTAAAAAAAAGTCTATATAAAAGAGGAGACCATTTATGAACTTTATTCACCTCATTTGAAGAACTAATCTTGGAACTAGGATTCAAAAGAATACTTGAATAACAAAAAAACTAACTTTAATAATATAGTCATTCAATAAATGTTGGGTCCAAATTTTACCTTTCACTTTTTTCTTGTAGGTGGTGGGAGGTAGATATTATGCGATGGTTTTGGTATTCTTTTAGAGAGTGATTTAGGATATGGGGTTTTTGGTTCTATGCATTCCTTTCTTGAAAGGGATTGAAGAGTATTACTCTATTTTCATGATTGGGTCTTCTTTTTAAAGTTCACTTGTTCAATTCAGGTGATAATCTATTTTTGCAAGTTTGAGAATCTTTCTCATTTTGGTGATTAATCTTGTCTTGAGATGGATAAAAGTATCCATGTTTATTTTCTTTTCAAAATATGGTTTTCTATGGCTTTTTAGCTGTAAATCGGTGAGGGGTTTGATTGTGAAACAAGGGAAAATGAAATATTGAGGTTCTCTCTACATTAATTTTTAGTATCACAAAAATCAACAATGATCTAGAAGGGAGTCCATGTGAATTAGGGAGGAAGTGGCAAGAGGAATGATGGCCTTTGTAGGAATGTTGGTAGTGCCTTAGACCCAACACAAAGGCTTATTGAATCTTTAAAGAGATAAAGTTATAAGATAAAAGTTGATATTTGTATTTATGTTTAGTCAGCCCAATGAAAATTCATTTTTAGAATATGTACAAGAATTAGAGAAGTACTTTGAAATGGAAGATATTGATGATGACATAAAAATTTCCGCATCCAAGTTGAAGTTACATACAACCTTGTGGTGGGAGAATAAGTACACTTTGAGAAGAAGGCAACAAAAATATAAGATAAGGTTTTGGTATAAAATGCTAAAACATTTGAGAGATCAAATTTTCCCTTAGATTACAAACAAAAAGTGTCTAAATATTTCTCAAATTTTGAAACAAAAGGACTAGTAGGTAAAAGTTATACTAAATAGTTAATGAGGCTCCACATTTTAATAAATATACAAGAAAGTTAATGATGAGTTGATACCCAGTATGTGAACGGACTAAATTTTCAACTTCAAGATGAGAACAAATTGCTAAAACTATCTATGATGGATGAAACTTATAAATTTTCATTAACATCAAAAGAGAAGGTAAAGAAAAAGGGGAAATTTGAGAAAGATGGGTAATAAGCATCAAAATAGAGGAAGAGGGAGTTCCCCCAAGACTACCAAAGAAAAAGATCCAAATAAAAATGTGAAGTCGTAGTTTGGAGAAATCTTGGTAACAAGAAGATGGACTTGAGTGAAGAAAATTAATATTGTGAAGAACCTTATTATTAAAAGAACACAAAATTCTCAAAGCTAGTTGCAGGAGAAAAAGTCTCTTCCTAATAAAATTAAAATTTAAGGAAAAAGTATGTAAGGTTATCATAGATGCTAGATCTACTTATAGTTTGGTCAATAGAGAAATGGTTGACAAACTACAACTTGCCTGTATTCTAAAATCTAACTCCTACATTATTTCTTGGTTAAGTAAAGATGCAAGATTTTCCTATGGAGATAGCCACTCAAGATCTAGATTCCTAATGGATAATAAAACAAGATATTATTTATGTGTATGATCTTAGTTGTGAGATGTTACTAACTTGAGTTATTAACATAGTGTCGTACCAAAAATTAATGGTTAATGGGGTTCCCTCCTTGCTAACAATAGCACTACAAACCCATAATTTTTTTTGAAAACTTATTAAAATTATTATCTTTGTTATCTCTTTGAGATGTACTTGAAGGAAAATGAGTTTGAAATGCACCAAGGGAGAGGGAGATATCCAAAGTAGGCTTTGTAACAAGTCCAAGAGATTTGTAATCCATAGATATTTCTTGTAAATCATTTACACACAACATATATGCTGAGCTTGATGAGTGAAGATAAACCAACTACATTGTTAATTCTTGTCCTCTTGGATCCTTGATTGAATAGCAATAGAAATCTCAATTTTCTCATAGCATTCACAAAATTGAGAAGATAGCTTTTCTTGCATCAAAGACTAAAATGAGAGCTTCTACTTTGGGAAAAATCATCTTACTCCATTGACATTTATTCATACAACTTGCATATATATAAACCATGAATGAGGGTGTTAATCAAAATATTACACACACACACACACACAATATATATATATATATATATATATATATATATATATATATATATATATATATATATATATATATATATTGTGTGTGTAGTACATGTATATGTATATATAAACATATACATAAACATACACATACACATATACATATCAATATATATATACATATACATATACATGTGCATGTGTATGTGTATGTGCACACATACATAGACACACATATGTATACACTTAGAAATGATTATGCATTATTTTTGGGGCAACTAATAGACAGTCTCAAAAGTATTCTAAATATTCTCTTCTCACTACACATAAGGCAGAGGAAAATGAGCTCCATAACCTCATATGATAGAAGTAGTGCACATACAATATGAAGCAAAACGTAGAGCAATGAAAAGCAATAATAATACGCAATATTTTTACTCAAGATAACTTATTAAAATAAAAACCGAGCACAATAAAAATTTTCAATACAATAATAAATCTATCTTACTGTGCCCTTAAAGTATGTGTGGGTATAAATAGGTATATTAAAAGAAATTTCGACATTAAATGAAATTATGCATTAGATAAATACGGATACTTCAAAACGTGAAAAAAGAATAGAAAAATTGTGAAATAACACCCAGAAAAGTGTTACCATGTTTCTAAATCAGAACTATTTCCTGATCATTTGTGAGGTTGGTCTCACTCTGAGCATAAAACACGAAAAATATGCAAATTATCCAAAACACAAATCATGCATTTTGATATGGCTTAACTCTATTCATTCAGTTTGTGCGTTGAACGTTTAATTGCTTAGGTCTTCCCATTTTCAGCTAAATTGTTGTCTTATTACAATACCCCAACTCTTGCTATGAACAATACTGTCTTGTCAACTCAAATACAGGGCCAATCTCGGATGACACCATGCTGAGAAAAGTATAACTCTGAGGCACTTTTTATAAGATATGGCTTGACTACTATGAAAAATCACACAAGTCGGCTAAGGATAGTGAAAGAATGGCAAGAAAAACAAAAATATTGAGCATAACACATACAAGATAGGCAACTACCTGAGATCGCTTGTCAAATTTAAGAAGTTTTAACCAGCAAGGTTATAAATCCATCCTGCAACAAGTGTCCAATCATCTGAGAGACCCTTTGTTTATGGTAGTCTGCTTTTAAAAACTTGTTCTTTGCTCTGTCCCATATTGGGTGGGTTCACCATACAAGAAACTCTTAATTACCTTTGATTCTACATTCTGCTTTCACCTGTGATTCATTGGTCAGTAGATATATTGGGAGAATCTTTAGTCTGAATCCAGTCAGAGATATGATGTTAGAAACATGATACTTTTATATGAGAAAATAAAGATTCGTCCACTAGTTTTGTTCATGGTTGATGTAGATGATTAAGAATTGTTAGCTGATCCTACAAAATGCACCTCTACTCGACTTTATCAATTGCCATTGCTGGAGCTGAATTAAATGAAATTATATGAAGTTAACTGATGATCAAACCAAGTCAATGGGACTGTGAAGTGCTAACATGTATTAACCCTATTTGAAGAAATATACCTTTTAAACTAGATCTTCTTCTGCAGAATTAGGAAATGATGTATGCCAGATTCCCAGAAACAGAAAAGGAAAAGAATATCATTCCACTGAAGCAATGGCAATTTGATAAAGTCGAGCAAAGGGACGTTTTGGAACTGTGGAATAATCCCTGGTTGTCAAAAGGTTTTTGTATTCTCCCACTTCAGCTAGCAATATGTCCAAATCTGCTCTAGACCAGAGATCATCCTTCAACTTCCATAAGAGTTGGTTTCCTGGTTCTTATCATTTTTACCCACATTGTCCCTGAAACCCCCTTCAAATTTGCAGACTATGAAACAGTGATCAAACCCATATTGTGTCCGAAAAACCCTACATTCATAAAGAAACAGGGTTCATATCAGTCATCCCAAAACATGGATTAGAAATATCTAAGGTTGGGTCCCATGGAAGTGGCTTCCTAGAAAATAGAACTGAAGTTGTTTGTGGGTCAATTTCTACTTCCACTCCATCACCCGACCCTAAAAATTAGCAGCTTTTGTTTAAAAAATAAAAAATTTAAATAATCTAATAGAAATTTTATTTTTCCTTCATATAAAACCTTATTTGTCCCATGAAACCCTTCAAAGAAAAGTATGCCTTAATTTGAAGTATATATTCAAGTGATTTACATTCTGATATTTTTCCACCAATTCAATAGCTTTCATTAGGGTGCTTTGACAAAAGCATCCCATCCATTATTACACAAGTACTGACAGAATAAACTATCTTATCACCCCATCCATCTGTTTCCATGTGGGTACACGTAATTGTAAGAAGTGGCAAATAAATTGCAAATCTGTAGATTCGCCGTTTTTAAGAAATTGCAACGAAAGTGCTTCCGCCTGATATTGTTGACAACTTGTCAGGGACGCACAGTGAAGTGGCAGTAATTCCAGGATGAGCGATCCACCGTCCTCACCATGCGTTTCATGTAGGTTATAACTTGTGATCATACATATATTATTTATTTATTAGCAAATAAGATAAATGTATTAATTTTTAAATATGCAAAAATTATATAAAGATTTTTGAACAGCAGTCATTGTCATTAAAGTTTATAGATTAAAAATTGACGCGGGTTTACCGTAGACCTATCACATTAATGATTGAGAAGGATTCAAAATCAGAAATACTAAGAGAACTTAAATACAAAGATAGGCCATCAATCCAATTTATCTTGGAGGAGTTCTAGAAGTAGAGATTTATTGAAACGTAAGGATTTTTACTTCAAAACATTTTAATTATTATTAGTTATTTAGTCAAATAAATTACTAACAATATTTTATTCTTTAGAAAATGAATAAAAAGAAATGAGATTAAAATTTCATAACAAGACTCTATATACGAAGCAATTTTAAAGAAGATGTTGAAAAAATATCATTATTCATAAGGGAAGCCTAAATTATGAAATCTATCTCACATCCACATACATAGCAACTCTAAAGAAGACTTTGAAAAAATATCATTATTCCTCTCTCTCTCTCTCTCT
Organism: Chamaecyparis obtusa; assembly: GCA_027943335.1. NCBI lineage: Eukaryota > Viridiplantae > Streptophyta > Pinopsida > Cupressales > Cupressaceae > Chamaecyparis > Chamaecyparis obtusa. The sequence continues at coordinate 39,254 of BSBK01004794.1, read as the reverse complement.
CTCTCTCTCTCTCTCTCTCTCTATCTAGAATGTAAAGGTTGGTTTTAGGTTTCCATAACCGATACGAGTTATGAGGAAATCTATATAATATATTCCAACGGTCTAAAAACTATCACTGCAAGTTGTTTGAAGGTCCCACTGCACTGTTTGACATCAATTTTTGGGATAGTAACAATCAAGTTTGTAGATTTTTTTGTCAATTTTGATTTAAATTAATTGATTTGTTTTATTTTTTGGTTTGTTACTCTAGATTATAATAAAATGATGCTCATTTTTGGTTTTCTTGCTATTTTATTATGGATTTGCATCATGATATTATGTGTAGGACAATCAATATTAATATAATGGGATAGAACAAGAGAGGAACAAATGAACAACAAGAGGCATCAAAGATAAGACAAAGAAAGCGTATGAGGAGGTTATGTGGAGGTACGTCATCTAATGCACCTAATGAAAGTGATGAACATGCAACAATCCAAATTGACATGATAAATGTGCCTAATACACCAATTCAAATGCACTTGATGAATGCACCTAATGAATGTAGTGAACATACTCCATTTGAAATCAATGTGATGAACACACCTAATATATTTGAAGAAGATACACCACTTCAATTTGATGAGAATAATACACATAATGCACCTAATGAAAACCAAGAGGATGCACACATCTTAACACCTCCTAGATTAATTCATAGAAAACCAAACTTTCTAATTGACATTGATGAAAATATTGTGAGGCCAATGCATGATAAAATTTTTGAAAGAACTTACAGAAGAACGCTTAAAAGAATTTGGAATAACTATTTTAAAAACTTAAACCAAAGTGGAAGATGCCAATTAGTAGTTGAAATGATTAAAAACCTGGAATTTAGAGAGACAATAAGAATTTTGGGGTTAAGAACAACTGAAAATAGTAGTGAAAGAACTATTGTGAGAAATCTATTTGATGCATACTAATACATTGGTATGAAAGAAAGTACAAAAGAAACTAATGTTACTCGACGTGTCCTCGCATCAACCATAATGGGAAAGGAAATGAAAAAATATGCTTTAATAAGAAAAACAAGAAACTCATTAAGGATAAGTAGAACAAAATTACACAATGTCTTCGAGAGGCGAGAAAAAATTTGGGATCCTAACAATAATTCTCTTTTGGCATTCTCGGGTAGACTCCCACGCAAGGAGAAGGTTGTTGTTGATGCACTAAGAACATTAATTGACAACTTTTGGCATGAAAACAAAAGGGTTTCACCTAACCAAAGAGATGTTAGAAGGTGAATTGGAATTAGAAACTATGAGCCACATCTAAAAAACTATTTAGACATTACTTAAACCCAATTTTATGAATGGTTTCTTCATAGATTTCCTCATATTAAAATTAGCCAAATATTGTTTGAGATGACAAATCCATTTTATGTTAAGATTAATCATGCATGTACTATGTGTTGTTGTAGAGGCCACATGTTGACATTTCCACGTATTATCATATTTATCGTTATATATGTTGTACTTTGCACATTAACAATATTTTGCAAGAATGTGGTCTACAAGAACCTCCTAAGTCATTGAGAGAATTTATTTTAAGTGTACTATGTAGATAAGATGATGGGTGCATTTACTACAAGATAATGTGTTTGAAAGTATTTTGTCAGGTACATGTGATGGTTTGCAACAATTTCCTAGATTTCTACATTTAGATACCACACATGAAATTGGTAAGAAACTAGTTTCTATTAGAAAATACAAGTAAGTCACATATGGTGTTAAAGATGGAAAATAATTAAAGATGTGTGAGTTAGTGAAAAGTGGTATATATGTGTAGCTGATTTTACGAACATGTTTCAAGAGAAACTAGTTTATGAGTACATAGGTCACACACATAGAGCTGAGTGGTTAGATGAGCAATTCAAGTTGTGTAAGGATACTTTACCCCTTGATACTATTATGTCTATCATTGATTTTTCTGATAATTATACACTGAAACTTCAAAATGAAGTACAACCTATGTATTATCACTCTACACAAGTTACAATTTTTGTACACATAGCATTCATGCATGCACATACTAGCACAAAGGGGGACATAAAGGTTATAAGAGAGTATAACTTCTATATCAGTGATGATGATACTCATTCCTCAGAGTTTTTGAAAGGATGATTACAGTCTTCTATGATAGTTTAAGGGAAAGAGGTATAAGATCCAACCAACACTTAATATTATCAAATAATTGAACCACACAATTAAAGAATGCAAGGATATTCTACCAGTTGACTAGGATGCATGTGACAAGTGGTGTACAACATTTTTATAATTTCAATGAGGTAGGGCATAGAAAGGGAGAGAATGATGGTGTGGTATCATGTGTGAAAAGAGATCTTACCAAAGAGGAATTGAAGTATGAAGGTGGTGTCATGTTAATAGATGCAGAAACAATTTTGCAATGGTGTAATTCTATGATGGAACTAGGTAATGTAGGTAAGTCAATGGTTTCTAGATATTTTTGGTTGATATTTTAATCCAACATTGAAATTAAACTATCTAGATTGTTGTACACTTATAGGATCAACCGATATGAATTCATTTAGAAGTTCAAATGCAACATCATTAGCTATTTATACTAGACCAATTGCATTCTTTTTCTCTTCGTGTATGCATTTTGTGTGGGTTGCATGTAAATCAAAAGAGTGGGTTGACCAATGGTCTTATAGACCTTTGCAAACTCTAGATACATATCAAATTCCCATAGAACTATAAATGAACCTATTTGAAGCATCAATGGATTTTGATCATGTATCAGACCTAGTTGAACTAGGTAATTTCTCTAGATTTTGTAGGTTAAATCAATTTTAAGCTCAATTTATTAGTTCTTTAAATATTGATTTTAGTATTAACTAATCCTTCTATGAAATACTAGTCATGTATATGCAATAATTATAGATCAGAACAATGAATGATGAACATATTTCTTTTTGTGTCATTGTATTGAGGCCAAAAAGAAAATGACAACTACAGTATTGATGGAGAGGGTATTTAGTACCCAATACGATCTGTTATTGTGATGAGAAAATGGATTAGAAGGTACCATTGTTGTGTCCAGTTGTATGCATACCCATTAAACTCTTTTTTATTACACTTTACATTGATTTGGGCTTTAAAGTCATTTTATTATTCTATAAAATGTAGGTATCCTATCCAGAATTCTTATTCCTGCTTGTTTGAGGACTTTGAGATACATAGACATATTCTTCATTACTCTAATCTTATTGTTGCAAAAAATATTCAATTGATTAAGTAGCGTGATAGACCTCTTAACAAGAATTTGTGGAAAGTTCATGAATCTAACAATGAGACAATACTTGACACAGTGAGGGTTAGAGTCGATCCAAAAAGTTCTCCTGATTAATTTTGGGTAATCTAGAAGAATGATTCTAAAATATGGTAGAATGATTTTGATAATTTTGTGTACATCTTCATGGTTCTTTATGTTTATATTTAGAGGTCAAATTTTGTACTTAAAAATGACAATGAGATGTAATGTGCATATTTAGGTGCCAAATTTTATATAAAAATGGGCTTCCACGTGCATATTAGATGCAAAATTTTATGTGAAAAAAATGGTAATGAGTTGTAATGTGCATGTTAGATACCAAATTTTGTATAAAAAAGGGCAATGAGCTGCCATGAGCATATTAGATGCCAAATTTTTTGTAAAAAAGGGGAATGAGCTGTCATGTGTATGTTAGATGCAAAATTTTGTATATAAAAGGTACAAGGGGCATGATTTTCAAATATGTCATTCAAATACATGTAGTTAATCCTCTCGATCCCGACCTTAGAAGAATCTAGCATTTACTTTTGAACTTTACCTTTTATTTTGTAACCCACATCAGAAGAATCCAAATACACAAATTTGATAAGAAACTTCAAATGTGGATTCAATCACTTCCTAGGGTCTCTATATACCCTATCCAACATGTCCCAACTAACAAAGAAAACATATTCACTAATTGGTTAATTTATCCCTATCCAGACTCAAACTAGGCACTCCTTGTAGTCCTTCCAACCCTATTTTTCAAACTTTTCTCCCAAACTTCCCAAAAAACTTGACAAAATAATTATTGATATAGATAACCTTTTCATAGATACACCGTAGTGACAACCCTATTTATCCTGTGAAGTCCCTTGAACATTCATGAGAACACTTGACCAAAGTGTCCCTAATGGTCAGTAAACAACATTGGGCAATGATCTTTCTTGGGGGATATTTCAGAGCTCATGTGAGATATAAATAAATTTTTAGGTGCTAAAGGACCATGTTATGGAGGCCTACAATTACCGATCTTAGTTTTGGGAGATTCCCCTTTATTTTAATTTGGAATTCCTATCTCAGTTTATGTCAATAGTTGCAATGTTTCTCAATTGAAATGAGAAACATTGGGTATCTTTCATTCTGTTCATTGTATTATCAAATATTCTACTCCATTAGCTCTGGTTTTCTAGGTAAATACTAGAGACAACCCCATTTCACCTATGAAGTCCCTCAAATGTTCGCTAGTACACCTAACCAAAGTATCCCTAAGGGTCACTAAGCAATATTGGGTAGCAATATTTCATGGGGTGTATCTCGGAGCTCGTGTGAGCTATTGAAAAATCGTTAGGTGTTACAAGACTATATTATGGAGACCTAAAATTACTCATCTTAGTTTTGGGACATTCCCCTTTGTTTTAATTTGGCATCCCTATCTTAGTTTATGTCAAAAGTTGCAATGTTGCTCAATTGAAATGAGAAAAATTGAGTATCTTTCAAGCCGTTCACCATGGGATCAAATCATCTGCTCCACTAGCTCTAGATGGCTAGGTAAACAATCGTGACAATCCTATTTTTCCCACAAAGTCCCTCAAACATTTGCGAGCACACCGGACCAAAGTGTCCCTAAGGGTCACTAAGTGACATTGGGAAATGATCTTTCTTGGGGCATATCTTAGAGCTCATGTGAGGTATCGAGGAATCATCAGGTGGGTATGTGCAGGATCATGGTATCCCAAACTAGGCCCTCAAGTGGCAATGGAAATTCAAAAAATCAGGTTTAGGGAAGTTTACATAAAAATTTGAACAAGTTATAAATATTAATAAAAAATTATGTAAGAAGAGAATTTGTATAAATTTGAATTTAGTTTCTAAGATACTAGGCCTTTTTTGAAAAAAAATTATTCTATATGTTGAAAAATTCAAATTTCAATGTAGTGCGGACATTTCAGGAAAAAAATAAGTTGGTGTATGTCTCACCACCTTAAACACAGTCAAATGATAATTATTTTTTATAATATTCTAGATATAAGTAGTAGACTCATGTACGAATGTGACACATTTTTTAATATTTTTTTTCCAAGTAAATAATTAATTATGATTTTTCTTCTACAACTTTTTAACAATATAAAAAATCTCATGTCTAACCACGTTAATTTAGTCTAAACTTTATCAAATTGAAAACTTGTTCTATCTTTCTTGTAGTAGGAAAATCATAGAATGTGACACATGTTTTGGATTTCAAAAATGTTATACAGTTTGAAAGATATAGTTATTTTTCAATAAGTCTATCAATCAGGACTAGAAAGATAACAAGTAGGTGTATGTCTAACCACATTAAACAAAATCAAATGATAATATTTTTTTATAAGATTCTAGATAAAAGTAGTAGACTCATCTCCTGATGTGATACATATTTTTTTCTACTTTTTTCCTAAGTAAATAACTAATTATGATTTTTCTGCTACAAATTTTCTTGAATATAAAAAATCTCATGTCTGACCACCTTAACTTAGTGTAAACTTCATCAAATTAAAATAATTGTTTATTATTATTGTAGTAGGTGAAGCATAGAATGTGATGTATATTTCAAATTTCAAAAATGTTATATGATTTGAAAGTTATAATTTTTTTTCAAAGAGTCTATCAATCAGGACTTCTTTTTCACATCACCACTTTTTGGCATACAATGATCCTACACATACCCAGGTGCTACAAGACCATGTTATGGAAGCCTACAATTACCGATTCAATTTTGGGAGATTCTCCTTCATTTTAATTTGGCATCCCTATCTTGATTTATGTTAACAGTTACAATGTTTCTCAATTCAAATGAGAAACATTGGGTATCTTTCAATTCATTCACTGTGGGATCAAATTTTCTTCTCCATTCTTTGGTTGGTTGGGTAAATGTTAGTGACAACCCGCTTTCACCTACGGTGTCCCTAAAACTTTCACAAGCATACCTGACCAAAGTGTCCCTAAGAATCACTAAGAAACATTGGGTAGCAATCTTTCTTGGGGCATATCTTAGAGCTTGTACGAGGTATCAAAAAATTATTATGTGCTACAAGACTGTGTTATGGAGGCTAACTGTAGACACCTAAAATCCTTTAGAAAATAAAGTATTTTTATTTTCTGAAAAATCCCTGATGACATCATTATTTATTAATCAATTAATTATTTAATAAATTAATTTATTTTTATGCCATTAAATCCTTTTATCTTAATTAAGAATATTTAATTAAGAAATCCCTTCCAAAAATGTTTAAATCAAATTTAAACTTTATTTCCCTATTTATTAATCATTTAATTAATAAATTGACCAAAAGTCATTTAAATAAATAATTATTTATTTAAGTCCTAAACCTTGGAAATATCCTAGAGATCTTTAACCTCTTCTAAAAATTCCTAATCTCACTTTAATTTTAATTAAAGGGCGATTCCCCCATTTCCTAAGCCTAATCCCATCTCAAAAACATTTAAATCAAGTTTAAATGTTAAAACCTCTTATTTATTAAATCTATTTAATAAATGGAATCCTCAACCTAAAAGCCTTTGAAATAAATAAATATTTATTTTATTTCCTAAACTCCTAAATATCCTTGAAAGCCTTAGACTCTTCTAGAAAGTCTTCAATCCTTATCCTAAGCCTTGGTCCATTCAACCCCTTTGAAAGTCAATCCTTATCCTTGACTCAACCCGTAACCTTACCTCTAACCTTGACTCAACCTCCTAACCCAAGCCCTTCCCAAATCCTATAAATAAACTCACTTCCTAAGAGAAAATAAGAAATTCCTTTTCATTTCATAATAAACTTATAATGCTAGAATAGCTCTAGATCTTTAAGCTTTTGCATAGAATTGTTAGATCTATTTCATTTTCAAGCTTGTTTAACTCACATCTTAGCTTAGAATTAATGGAATGAACTAGTTTCTTTCATTTTTATGCATTTCTTGTATCATACTCACACTTCATTTGGATTAAAATCAATCTAGCATAATCATCCTTGTATCAAATCTCTATCTTAGCATCATTTTGAGTTCTTGAAGCTTGAGGGGTAATTTTGGGTGTTCTACCCAATATTGTGCCATTTTTGGGGTTTTCATGAATCTCAATCCCTTTTAGAGTGCATTAGGAATATGCTCCAAGTGCTTAGCGAGCACATCCACATCCCTCTCATTGAAGCAAATCAAACAGTGTTGTATAGCACTTGTTTTAGAGACAATCTTGGGGTGGCTGGGTTTTGTTTCCATTGTCTTAGCTTTTTATGATTCTTGAACATGTTAGATTAGTTTTAATGTTTGAGTGTTTCAGCCTTTCAAGACAGGTAACAGGTTCCAAATTCCCTAGCCTACATTCTGGCACACCCGGTGGGACCCACTTCATGGGTTCATTCAACATCTCACTTATTTTGGCATTTTTGGAAGATTTGGAGCTTAAAGGTGGAGGAAACAGCTGGATTCATTCTCTTGTCTATAAACACATCTTTCTTCTACTTTTGTCTATTCACCTTTCTTTTACTTCTAAGAAACTCACCTCATTCTCCTAAAAAAATCCTTGAAAAAGAAAAAAAATCCATTCTTCATGCCAAAAATGTAAATTCTATATAAAATCAGCATTTCATGTATTTTGAACTATCACAGGATCGCATCCTGTGAATCCCAAATCACATCCCGCATCCCAGGTCACATCCCATATTCTCAATTGCATCCATTTAAGTCCTGAATCGTACCCCACATTCCAAGTCGCACCTGGGGACTATTGAATTTTCTGGATCACATTTGGGGTCCCTTTTTTAAATCTAGAGTCGCATTCGGGATTTCCTAGATCGCATCTGGGGCATCAAAAAATCATTTCAGATTGGTTAAAAATTGAACAAAGTAGAGGAATCCACACATCTGGTTTAGTGGTTAAAATTAACCTCAAACTCATTTTCTGGATAAAATCAATCAATCAAGAAAACTTAAATCAAATCAAGTCATTAATCCTTAAAAGCACAAACACATTTCTAAGGTTCTGGTTAAAAAGAACATCTCTTTTCAAAAACAAATCTAGGGCCTTAGAATGCATCCATGCAAAGTAGGTAATCATTTTGGTGCTTAAAAAGAACTGTCAAATCATGCATTTCATGTCTAAAAACATTCAAAAAGTCAAATCCTAAATAGGCACAAATCCATCCCAAAAACTTTGGTCATCTTCTTGCAAAAATCTTGAATACCTTCTTTTCCAAACTTCATGCATCAAAGCTAAATTAGGAATGTGTCTTTTGGAGCTAAAAAATAAAAGCAAAGGTCAAAACAAATCTTGAGTGAAAGTAAGGAAATGAATCTAAGTCCTAAAGAGTCATTGTCAATTTGAAAAACAAACACACTCTTGAATGCATTAAACTAAAAGAACAAGCATCTCTATTCCTTCTGTTTTTAGTTCAAGAAAATGCAAAATCAATCTTGAATGACTTAAGGATCAAAACAAAGCACTTTTCAAAGTTCTAAAGCAACGCACAAACTCAATCTTGAATGCTCAAGAAAAGAACTTGCAATCATTCAAACGTTTACTTTTTGAAGAGAGAAAGAATAAATCAAACCTTAAAAACTTGTGTCTTCAAAAGTTTTCAATTAAATCACACTTTTGATCAAATTTTGGGAAAAATAACTCTTCATGATGTGCATCTAGGAGTTTTCCATTTCTTGGAAAAACCTTGTTAGAATAAGTAATGTAAAACACTTGAACTCAGAGAAGTTCACTTGTTTTACTTTTAGTGAGGCCTGTCCGAGGGGAAAAATGCTTCCTCTCTAGAGAATGACCTGAAACCGGTATCTTCCATGACCGGTATAGAAATGAAGCGCTGAGTAAACTCTTGCTTAAATTCCCCCAAGCTCAGGAGAGGTGTGTTGATGGTAGCCCAAGGTAGGTGAATAATCCCTACTATTTCAACATGGTCAACTAGGCTCATTAGTGAGTCATGTGCGTACAAACTGATTGGGAGGACTCCATGGAACAATTACAAACCTATTAAAATAGAGGCTACCCTATCCACATTTGAAGGTATCAGAATCCTTATGCAAGGACCGATCCAAGGGTTTTACCGGATCAACTTAAGACTACTCACCATATGTATCCCCTTTTAGGGGGTATCAAGCTGTGGGAAAGGATTTTGATAGTCACCTTCCCTTACGTGGTTTTTCTTGATGTGTTTTTTGAAGTTTCAGACTTAGTACAAAAAATCTATTGAAACATACACAAATGAAGAGTCCTATACATCAAATCCTTTTCAATATCAAATCACAATCCAAAAGTCATCCAAGCTTGCAGAAACCTGTCATCCTAGTCTAATCTTGTCTGTCATCCCAATCTAAGCCTTAGTCTTCCAAATTCATCTTCATCCTTCATCCAAGTCATCTGCAAGTCAGCATGTCTCAAAACTATTATGATGAGTGTGGTTATTATGTCTCTCCTCTCAATCCATCCTATTCTAATGATGATGAAAGTCTTGTTGATCATGATGCATACTTTGAAAACCTTAGCCATCATGATGATGAGAGCCTTGTGGATCATGATGCGTATTTTAAAAATCTTAGCAAGTTTTCTCCAACCATCCCCTAACATCCAATTATTCCTCCAAACTATCCTATAATGCATATCCACTAACACTCCTTATCCTACCTTTGACAAGGGAAATCCACTATCCTATTCATCCATACCTTCTTCCTATCTTAAGCCTACGTATCCTCCATATGCATCCTTCAAACCTCCATCTCCTTCTATAGTCCTATCCCAATTACCATCTTTCCATAGAAACACTCCAAGTTACATCCCTTATCCTCTAAATTATTTTCAAATCCAAAATCCTAGTCTTACAATCCATTATCCTAATCATCCATTCTATCTAGATTCACTATCCGCTATATCCTATTCAAATCTAGCATCTTCCATTCTCACCTACATTTCTACAAATCCCCTTTCACAAAAAGAATGCATCCCTTAATCCGGTTCATATCTCGTACCTCAATCCATCATTCCTACCTCACCAAATACCCAATTTTGTTCATAAGATTCCTCTGAACCTACCTATGTGAACTATCTAGTCATGCCATCTTTGAAATCCTCATCTACACCATCATCCCCCCAAGAAAGTTCACAATCTTTGGCTCCATCTTCATGTGTGAACTATCCTAGGTCCCCATCTTCTACACATTCTAGTCTATCACCTCCTCCAATCCAGAAGTCTCCAAGGAGTTTCACAAGGAAGCCAACAAAAAATCCCATTCCTATAGCTGACAAGACATGCCATCACAATCCTTCATGTGAAGCCATCATTGATGAGCCCCATCAACCTCCCCCATCTATTATCCTTCTTCCATATATCCCACTCATTGATCCTCTTCTATCTCCCCACATCAATAAGTCATTCCTATGCATTGACTTCATAAAATTTCCATCCACTTCTCCTCCTCCTAGCATTATCCAAAGCATATCCAATAAGCCTCAATAGTTAACCCTTCTTCCAAACATCACAGTTGCAGAATCTCTCATCCTTCCATCCACTCCATTTGAAGAGTCCATCCATACATCCCCCAAAACTCTATCCATACAAATCCCATCATGTCAAAATCTTGCCCAAAAGCATGTTGAAGTACCCATTGAATAAAATAAAGATGGAATCCCTTCACTTTCTCTATTGCATGTTATATTTCTTCCATCACCCCCAATCCTAGATCCTATCAGCTCAATTCCTCCAATCCAAGATTCCATAATCCCAATTCTTCCAAGCCAAGAGCCTATCATCCCAAATCTTCCAATCCAAGATCCTAGAATCCCTATTCCTCAATCTAAAGATCCATTTCCATCTCCTAATCCCAGTCAAGATCCCATCATCCCATCCTCTCCATGTGAGGATGCTCCAATGGAAACTATTCAGCTACCATCACTCTATCCTCTTGGTCCACTTACATTTGTCAGAGGTATCCAACTTAAAGCAGAAGCAATAAGTTCCATATCTTCCATGATGGAACCAGAAACTAGATGTTTATCTTATTCCCCAAGTCAGAAATATCCTTGTTTGGATAAAATGCTCAAGAAATGGAATTATCAAGGCAAAGTGTTAGAGATTTTCCAGCAAGCCAGTGCTGACTGTATGTTTGTCATTGATGACAACATATGGTAAGTAGCATATGTGGAAGACTTATGCAGTAAGCTTTGAGTATATGTAGCATGGACATGTTATTAGCATGATATCATGGATGCAGAGGTTAACTATTAGTACAGATAGTTATATAGAAGCTTGTATTAGCAGTGTTCCTGATAGAGTAACAAGCAGTGTTCTATGTGTGATTGTTTGTATAGTTATCATGGAGCCTTGCATGTTTGGATATGTGATGGAGACAACTTAGTGATGTTACATTTATGGACACAGAGTCTGATGATCAGTAGAAGTGAAGTTATGTAGTCGCTATTCACCAGTAGCAGTTTCCTGTGTTTATTCAAAAGAGCTGATAGGGATTATATAGGTTGAGGAGTTTCTCCTATCATTTCTATATGCTCCCTTGTATTAGTGCTTGGAGTAGACTTATTGATGTTTGGTTAAGAGTGCATGAAGTAATTCAACTTGAGGAGAAAGATCCAGTTATTTTGGTAGAACCGACAGTGTGTAGCGTACGTCTACAATTATCTTATTGGGCAGGTCTTAGAATGTGTTGTGTGCTTAGTAGAGCCGACTGGATTATTATTGGAGCTTGTTATGGCCTCTCTAATATGATTTCAAGGTGGTTCTAACAGGCTGACTTGATTATATCATTTAGAGGAAAGATATTTATAGGCAGCCATTTGTGATTGCTAGAGTGTGGTTCATAGTTGATTATGAAGAGCAGAGCAGAGTGTGTGAAGTGTTGAACCATGAGGAGAAGGTCTATGTGACCAAATAAAGTATTTTTTATATACATTAGAATTGATCCAGACAGTAGGTCAAAGCACAGTTCACCAAGATCCAGATATAGTGTGTATCTGTTATTCAGAAGGTTGTAGCCTTTACCCATTTGAGCAGTGTGCTCTCGGACAGTGTGTCCTCCTCCCTAACATGGTTAATTGTAAAAGAATCCTAATAGGGTTTGACTCTTGACAAGGTCTACTGTACTTAATACACTGTAAAGAAACTCCTAACAGGGTTAAGGATCTTCTAACAAGGATCATAATACACTAGTGCAGAATATTAGTGGGTGTCAATTCCCACCATGGTTTTTACCTATTTGGGTTTCCCCGTAACCAAAATATTGGTGTTGTGTTCAAGTGTTCTTTCATTGTGTTTATGCTTTATGTTTAAGTATACTTAATTGGATAAAGAATTGAAACTTGTAGATAACTGATTCAATCCCCCCCCTCTCTCAGTTATCTCTTGGGACTATTCCTAACAATTGGTATCAGAGCCAAGTGCCTCATAATGAAAGTTTAATAGCTTGAGGTTGATCAGATGGCATACTTTAGAAAAGATAGTTCTAAGTTTGATGGAGAGAATTATCTTGACTAGAAGAACAAGATGATGACACATCTACAATGCATTTCCTTTGAAGTTTTTTAAGTGACTATCAAAGAAGTATCGATCCCCTGTCTAGCAGATCTTGCAAAGAAAGATGCTACTAGTGAGTAGAAGGAATTATTCCAATAGAATGCAATAGAAAAAGAAGCCCTTATCAGCGCCCTATCAGATAGTGATTTTTCAGAGATAAAGAAAGTAGACATAACCCACAAGATATGGAAGAACCTTGAAGACATGTTTGAAGGAGATAAGCAAGAAAAGAATGTGTGGAGAAAGACATGGAAGAAAAAGTACAATACATAGGAGATGCTACCTGAGGAAAACATAAGAGCCTACAATCAAAGGATTAATGAAGCCGTTGCTGGAATTAGAAATAATGGTGGATAAATTTTAGAAGAAGACATCATGGATAAACTGATGACTACATTGACACTAGAATATGAAAACAAGATAAACATCCTTGATGAGACTATGCAATTCTTAGAAAACTTCAAAAGAGAAACCTTAATCAGAAAGATTGCAGAATTTGAGATATCAAGTTTGAAGACTGATCCTAAAAGTGAGACAACCTTCAAAGCTTTGGTCCATGGTAAGAAATTTGTAAACACTTCTGGTAATTTTGATGATGACGATGAAGAGAAAAAACTAGATGATTTTATTGCTATGATTTCTAAAAGAGAAAAGGAAGGAAAAGGAAAATATGAAAGTCAATTTCCATTTAAATGCTTTTCATGTAATAAGATTGGTCACTTTACATCTAAGTATCCTACAAGAGTTAAGAAGTACAAGAACAACTACAAGCCTAAGTATACAAAGGAATGCTACTATGCTAGAGATGGAGTATCAGATGATGAATCAGGAGAAGAGGAAATTGGATTCATTTCTCTTGAAGATGAAAAGAATTCACAAGAGTTAGTACTGATTTCACAAGCTGACATCAGGACAGATTGGATCATTGATAGTGGTTTCTCACATCACATGATAGGAGACAAAGATAGATTTGTTCATTTGGATAGATACAAATGAGGCATGGTTAGATTTGGAGATAACACTCCTAAACCCATCATTGGAAGAGGATCCATCACCTTGGATGGAAAGAATAGTATTGATGATGTTCTTTATGTTGATGGTTTGAAACATAACCTACTAAGTATTGGGAAGTTACTTGACAAAAGTTACAGGTTGGAATTCAATGGAAACAAGTGCATCATTAACAACAAAGAAGGAGAAATAGTTGCATCAGGATCCAAGACTACAGGTAATGTCTTTCATCTTAATGCATAGAAGCAATTTGTTTTGTTGCTAAAGTAGATGATAGTTGGTTGTGGCACAAAAGACTATGTCATATCAATTTTGATAACATAGTAAAGATCAGTAATGTTAAGGCAGTAAGAGATCTACCTAGCATAGAAAAATTGGTTGATACTATCTGCAGGGAATGTGCTATGTGAAAACATGTGAGGAATTCATTCAGGAACAAGCATAATTTAGTAGAGAACAAGTTGGATTTGATTCATATAGACCTACGTGGACCAACTCAAACAAGATCATACTATGGTGAAAGGTATTTTTTTTTTTGTAGATGATTATTCTAGAATGATGTGGGTTGCGTTCTTAAAGGATAAGTCGAAAGCATTTGAGAAATTCTAAATATTCAAAGCTAAGGTTGAGAATGAATCTGGACTAAAGATACAATGTCTAAGATTAGATAGAGGAGGAGAATTCACATCTGATAGATTCTATGAGTACTGTGAAGAACATAGCATAAAAAGATAGTCGAGTGCACCTAGAATCCCTCAATAGAATGGGATTGTAGAGAGAAGGAATAGGATCACCCTTGATACAACTCACACCATCATGATTGAAGAAAAAGTTGCACACACCTATTAGAGAGATGCAGTGAATACAACAATCTATACCATACAATTGAGGCCTGGCGCGGACAAGACACCTTATGAGCTATGGTTTGGAAATGTTCCTACAGTGAAATACTTCAGAATTTGTGGAAGAAAGTGTTACATCAAGAGAGATGAAGCAATAGGAAAGTTTGATGCAAGAAGTGATCAAGGTATTTTTCTTGGTTACTCTACTAAAAGTAAAGCTTATAGATGTTTTAACTTGAGATTAAAGAAGGTCATTGAAAGTGCTCATGTTAAGATTGATGAAAAGTTTATGGTTTAAGAAAGATATCATGATTAATCACCTATTATTGAAGAAGAACCCAGACCTTCCACTAGTGAGACAGTAGTTGAAGAAATGTTTGACAGTATTAATGTATTATTCAATGACCCTGAAACAAGTGAAGAAGAAATTAGGAGGTAGATGAGTCTATATCACCTAAAGTTCCAAAGTATACATCTAGATATCATTCTAAGAATGACATCATTGGAGATCAGAGCAACAAAGTCACAAAAAGATCAAAAGCTAAGAGTCCAATAGGCAATGAAGCAGTATGTTTACTATCTCATATTGAACCCTTAAGTGTTGAAGATGCATGCAATGATTCAGATTGGCATGATGCTATGAAAGAAGAACTAGATCAGTATATCAAGAATGATACTTGGGAACTGGTCCTAAGACCTAGTGATAAGAATGTAATTGGAACCAAGTGGATATTCAGAAATAAGATGAATGAAGATGGTACAGTAGTGAGGTATAAAGCAAGGTTGGTATGTAAGGGATATGCGCAAAGATAAGGTATTGATTATTCAGACACTTTTGCACCAGTAAGCAGGTTAGAAGCTATTAAGTTGTTTTTAGTGTTTGCAACATTCAAAAACTTCAAAGTTTATTAGATGGATGTTAAGTCAGCATTCTTGAATGGAGAGTTAAAAGAAGAAGTGTACATTGAGAAGCCATATGGATTCACCCTATCAAACAAACCTGATTTGGTATGCAGATTGAAGAAATCCCTCTATGGACTTAAGCAAGCCCCTAGAGCATGGTATGAGAGACTTGATGGATATCTAACAAAGATTGGATTCAAGAAAGGAGTAGAAAATTGTAATCTATTTATAAGAGAGACATTTGAAGGGCTACTACTTGTAGCTATATTTGTTGATGACATTATCTTTGGGGGTAATGACAAACTAAATACAAAATTTTCTAAAGAAATGCAGAGTGAGTTTGAGATGAGCATGATTGGTCCTATAAAATACTTTTTGGGATTAAATGTGCAGGAGACAGAGAAAGGTATTTTCATTAATCAGTCCAAGTATGTGAAAGAGATACTAAAGAAAATCAAGATGGATGATTGCAAGCTAGTAGGCACACCTATGATAACATGATGTAAGCTTACAAAAGAAGATGATTCTCCAGCAGTAGATACAACATTTTAGAAGTCTATGATTGGTAAACTCATATATCTTACTCAAACTAGACCTGATATTTCCAATGCAGTTGGCATAGTTGGAAGATTTGTAGCAGAGCCTAAACAAAGTCACCTCATGGAAGGAAAAAGGATATTCAAATACTTTCAAGGCACTATAGATTATGGTCTATGGTATCCTAATTCAGAAAATGTTGAGCTTCATGTGTATACTGATGTTGATTGGGAAAGATGTGTTGATGATAGAAAGAGTACATCAAGTGGAGAAATATTTCTTGGTGATAGACTTGTCACTTGGACAAGAAAAAAGAAAATTGTATCTCTCAGTCAACAACAGAAGTGGAGTATGTTGCAGCAACCTTGAATTGTTGTACAATTGTTTGGATCAAGAAAATGATAAAGGATTTTGGAATTCAAATTGATTATCCTAATGTTATTCACTGTGATAATACTAGCACTATTAACATGTCAAATAACCCTATGATGCATGCAAAGACAAAGCACATTGAGATCAAGTTTCACTTCCTAAGAGAGAAAGTGGTAGAGAAAGAAGTCAAGTTGGACTATGTGATTACTAAAGACCAGTTCATAGACATATTCACAAAGCCCTTGCCTAAGGATACTTTTGATTATCTCAGGGAGAAGTTGGGAGTAATTCCCTTCCCTGATTCTACTTAGTTGAAAGAAGAAAGAGCATCAGTTCTCAGGGACTGATGGATGGTTGACTAATCTACTTCAAGAGTAGTACTAGTGCTTAAAATGATTGGTTCCCTTTTCCATTAATGTCAAAGGGGGAGTAGTATATAGTTATGAAAAATAGTACTAAAGGGGGAGTAATATTCAGTTATGAAAGCAGTTCAGTTGAGGAAATGGAGAATACTGAAGAATATTGTAGTAGATGGAGGATTCATCCTTGGGGGAGTTTTGATGAGGAAATGGAGAATGTTATAAAAGAATTTTCATTTGGGTTGGTGGTGTTTTTCATTCCATATGTTGCCATCAATGCCAAAGGGGGAGATTGTTGGAGATTTGCCAGCAAGCTAGTGCTGACTATATGTTTGTCATTGATGACAACATATGGTAAGTAGCATATGTAGAAGACTTATGCAGTAAGCTTTGTGTATATGTAGCATGGACATGTTATCAGCATGATATAATGGATGCAGAGGTTAACTATTAGTACAGATAGTTATATAACAGCTTGTGTCAGTAGTGTTCCTGACATAGTAATAGGTAGTGTTCTATGTGTGATTGTCCGTACAGTTATCATGGAGCCTTGTACATTTGGATATGTGATGGAGACATGTTAGTGATGTTACATTCATGGATGAAGAGTCTGATGATCATTAGAAGTGAAGTTATGCAGTCGCTATTCACCAGTAGTAGTTTGCTGTGTTTATTGAGAAGAGTCAACAGAGATTATATTGGTTTAGAAGTTGCACCTATCATTTCAGTATGTGCCCTTGGATTAGTTCTTGGAGTAGAGTTAGTGATGTTTGGTTAAGAGCGCATGAAGTAATTTAGCTTGAAGAGAAAGATCTAGTTATTTTGGTAGAGCTGGTAGTGTGTAGCGTACGTCTACAATTATCTTATTGGACAGGTCCCAAAATGTGTTGCGTGCTTAGTAGAGCCAACTGAATTATTATTGGAGATTGTTAAGGCTTCTCTAATATGATCTCAAGGTGGTTCTAATAGGCCAACTTGATTACATCATTTAGAGGAAAGATATTTATAGGCATTCATTTGTGATTGCTAGAGTGTGGTTCATAGTTGATTATGAAGAGCAGAGCAGAGTGTTCAAAGTGTTGAACCATTAGAAGAAGGTCTATGTGACCAAGTAAAGTATTTGTGCTATACATTGGAACTAATCCAGACAGCAAGTCAAAGCGTAGTTCACCAAGATCCAGATATAGAGTGTATCTATTATTCAAAAGGGTGTAGCCTTCACCTATTTGAGCAGTGTGCTCTCAGACAATGTGTCCTCACCCCTAACAGGTATAATTGTAAAATAATCCTAATAGGGTCTGACCCGTGACAAGGTCTACTGTACTTAATACATTGTAAAGCAACCCCTAACAGGGTTAAGGATCTTCTAACAAGGATAATAATACACTAGTGTAGAATATTAGTGTGTGTTAATTCCCACTGGGGTTTTTACCTATTTTGGTTTCCCCATAACCAAAATATTGGTGTTGTGTTCAAGTGTTCTTTCATTGTGTTTATTCTTTATGTTTAAGTATACTTAATTTGATAAAGAATTGAAACTTGTAGATAATTGATTCACCCCCCCCCCCCCCTCTTAGTTATCTCTTGGGACTATTCCTAACACAAAGGCCTAGGCTCTCATGAACATGGAAATATGGAGCCCATCCAAGACAAGAAACATCCAAAATCATGTGGTATTGGTCACACATCAGAAGAAGGTACTTCCTCCAGAAATGTTGGTTCAACTAAAGCTAGATTCAAGCATCCTTCCAAAAACACCATCACATCTTCCCATTATCCCTCCAAAGCATACAACGCTAGTCCCTCTCCTCTATCATTACATCCCAAGACAACCTATCACATTCCTCCTTCACCCTCCAAATCCATTTTGGGTCCCTATGTCCCAAAATCTACCATCACATATGTTTCACATACCCAATCCATTTTGGGACCTTACATTCCAAAATATCATTCCCCATATTATCCTACTTAGTCCTGCATCCAAAATCAAAGCATCCCTAGTCGGGATAAAAAAAGACACATTCCCACATATCCTATCTACCAATCTCCTTCCATCTCTCCTTCCATATTTCCTCCATCCCACACAACTCCTCATATTCCTTCCAATGCTTCTCACAATTTGGATGCTATATCCAAGATGCATAAAGGGAAATATCCACAAAATTCCAAAGATTGCCATGTCTAGTCTAAATGACATGCTCAAGCAAAGAAAAATCCAATCAAGCAATCCACAATATCCCAATGGCCACAAAGGCCCAGCAAAGAAAAAGAAAAATTTGATGCATACCAATGGCCAAAAAGGCCCACCAAAGCTAAAGAAAAGATGATGTGGATCCCAAAGAAAAAATATGTAATGCATCTAAAATAAATATCCATAATGGCATCCAAGGTTACCAATCCACCAACTACTTAGTTTCCTCCTCCATTTCCTAAATCCATTTTGGGTCCCTATGTCCAAAAAATCTCCTAATGTAAATGCTCCATGACATCCACCTCTATCTTCCACGTCCTATCCACTTCATCCACCTTCTCCACAACATGTGCCAATGTTGGTCCTAACAACATCCCCCTATCATGATCACTTTCCATCTTTTCATCCAAACGCTTTCTACCACCATATCTCCCATCTCCCCCATCTAATCCATGCCTTTGCATAATCCATCCATTCCAATAAAGCTGTAGCAACATCCAAGCACATCAGAAAGATCAGTGAAGAAAGTCAACAAAAAATCAGAATATCAGTGAAAGATCAACAAAAAGTTAGTAGAAAATTAGAAAAATCCATAAAAATTGGACAAATCAAGAGAAAAATATCAAAAAAGAAAAGAAAAAGAGAAAAACATGCGTCCTATGGTGAAAACTTGGTAATTCAAGCACCTTGGACAAGTACCATGATGAAAACCTAGCAAAAAGGCATCATGCATAGGCTCCCACCAATTCCTCTCTGCAATTGGGGGCCATTCCCTTCTATCACCTCTTATCCAACATCTCCTCTATCCCATTTGTCTCTTACCTCCTTCATCCTCCTTTGGATCTTGATGAGAAAACAATGATCGCCAAGTATACATGCTTTTGGGAACTTTCATGCATCCATTACCAATATCTTCCATCCAAGCATACCCCATCCTAATGCCTCTAAAATACATAAACTATCCTAAGCAGGGGGCATCTTATTGCTTGGTGACATATTCCTTGGAGACTATATTTCATCCAAAATCTTCCATCTCCCAAAATCTCTTAGCAATTCCTCCATCCAAGTCTCCAAGCATTCTTCTATCCAGGTCCCTCAGTGGTTCCTCCAACATCCATCTTCCAATCCTCAAGAAAATCCACCATACATATCCCCAAGCATTCATCCATATTCCAATCCTCAAGAAAATTTTCCATCCAAGTCTCCTAAGAAGTTCCTCCATCCAAATCTCTTAGCAGTTCCTCCATCCAAATCCCAATTCTTTTTCCCTCCAACATTAATCCCTAAGCATTTCCTCCATCTTTCCATCACTTGGTATCATCCCTTATCTTTGGTATCTAGATATAGGCTAACCTCATTGCAATCCAATGCCATTCATCCCTATCCAAACAATGCTAGCAATCTTTTGACATGTTCCAATCCTATCCACATCATCTAGCTATCCAACATCCAAGATCAATCCAATCCATCCAATCAAATCCTTAGCCTTGTTCCTAGTTTGTAGCAAGCCTTGATCTAAATCCAATCATCATCATTGGGATGTATCATTCCCTAATCCATGTCATTTTAGGACACATCATCCATAACCAGCCCATCTTGGCTTTCCAGTCCAACTGGGGCATCATTTTGCATATCTTTGGAGCTTTAGCTTCATCCCTAGGTTCTTTGTGCATCCTAATCCTGAGCTTCTGTATGTAGCCATTGTAAATATCTCCATGTCTATTGTACATAATCCTCACATATTGTTGTACATATCTATGTTAGTCCTACAATAGCATTTGATCATAAATCTTGTCCTATCCAACCTTGTACTTCAACAACATCAATTGTCAACTATCCTTGATCACAATGATTATTCTTTGACTCATCATTTGCCAGCGAACAAAAACACTCATTCTCTCATCAATCAATGGGTCCTTGAGGATGTATCCTTCCTCTTGTCAGACCTAATCTTCCACCAATCGCACCAGGTCCATGTCGATGTATCTTTCCACATGTTCAAACCAATCTTCCCACCATTAATCAAATCAGTCAAATCAAATCTCTCCCCTTGGCAAAGGATGTCTTTTTGGAGTTATCATTTTGGTCTTGGATTTTTTCCTTTTGATCTTGTTAATCTTTTATGGCATCTCATTGTTTCTCTACTCAAAGTCACCACGATCCTTTATATCATGGTGCACCATGAATGAGGAAAATCTAGGGAAAGGTCTTTTGATCTTTCTCTTTTGCCTGTGAGTTAGTCAGATGTGACCCTTGCACATTTCACATGTGATCTTCTAGGTTACATGGTGCACTTGGGAAATGTCATTTGTTTGTGATTTCTCCCACATCATTTCTACCATGCTTCCTCATGGGTTCATGCATGATGTTAGGGAAACCCCGCATATCTTTTTCGCGTTAGTCCTATGCAATGCTGGTGACAAGGCCTTGTGTTCTTTCATAACCTTGGTAGGTCTCTAGCATTGCTATATCAAACTAGGTTGTGCTCTCCACATTTTCACTTGGAGCTCCCAAAATCCCCTGCATCTTGCATCTTGCATCATCATGTAGCTGCATCCTGCATTTTGCATTTTGCATTCCATCTCATCTTGCATTCACCCATCTTTGCTCTTGGAAGCTTTGTTATTTATCCTCCCTTCTTCCTTCATTCTTTCCTTCTGTTTCCTTTCGAGAAAATTCCACAACGTTTCCTCTTTGCGTTATTTTCTCGAGGGGGCACAACCCCTTATTCCTCTAAATTCTAGCCTGGGGCATCTTATTTTATTGTCTTTGATGCCATGCCACTTGAAGCATCACATCAAAGAGGGGCAAAATGTAGACACCTAAAAATCCTTTAGAAAATAAAGTATTTTTATTTTCTGAAAAACCCCTGATGACATCATCATTTATTAATTAATTAATTAATTTATTTTTATGCCATTAAATCCCTTTATCTTAATTAAGAATATTTAATTAAGAAATCCCTTCCAGAAATGTTTAAATCTCATTTAAACATTATTTCCCTATTTATTAATTATTTAATTAATAAATTGACCAAAAGTTATTTAAATAAATAATTATGTATTTAAAACCTAAACATTGGAAATATCCTAGAGATCCTTAACCTCTTCTAGAAATTCCTAATCTCACTTTAATTTTAATTAAAGGGTGATTCCCCCATTTCCTAAGCCTAATCCCATCTCAAAAACATTTAAATCAAGTTTAAATGTTAAAACCTCTTATTTATTAAATCTATTTAATAAATGGAATCCTCTATTACAAGTATTAGTTGCCATTGCACCAAAAGATTGACCTGTTAATGCCCGATACAACCACTAGACTTATAGAACATAGGAGGCTGTTAAACCATGTCACAAATCCCAAGGGGAGCACTGACCATTTTTCCAACAATCTCCCCCTCAACGTTACCCGAGGGGATTCAAACCTGTGACCAAGCTCTGATACCACTTGTTACAAGTAGTAGTTTTCGTTGCACCACAAGATCAACCTATTAATGCTCGATACAACCACTAGACTTATAGAACATAGGAGGTTGTTAAATCATGTCACGAATCTCAAGGGGAGCGCTGGCCATTTTTCCAACATCCTCAACCTAAAAGCCTTTGAAATAAATAAAAATTTATTTTATTTCCTAAACTCCTAAATATCCTTGAAAGCCTTAGACTCTTCTAGAAAGTCTTCAATCCTTATCCTAAGCTTTGGTCCATTCAACCCCTTTGAAAGTCAATCCTTATCCTTGACTCAACCCCTAACCTTACCTCTAACCTTGACTCAACTTCCTAACCCAAGCCCTTCCCAAATCCTATAAATACCCTCACTTCCTAAGACCAAATAAGAAATTCCTTTTCATTTCATAGTAAACTGATAATGCTAGAATAGCTCTAGATCTTTAAGCTTTTGCATATAATTGTTAGATCTATTTCATTTTCAAGCTTGTTTAACTCACATCTTAGCTTAGAATTAATGGAATGAACTAGTTTCTTTCATTTTTATGCATTTCTTGTATCCTAATCACACTTCATTTGGATTAAAATCAATCTAGCATAATCATCCTTGCATCAAATCTCTATCTTAGCATCATTTTGAATTCTTGAAGCCTTAGGGGAAATTTTGGGTGTTCTACCCAATATTGTGCCATTTTTGGGGTTTTCATGAATCTCAATCCCTTTTAGAGTGTATTAGGAATATGCTCCAAGTGCTTAGAGAGCACATCCACATCTTTCTCATTAAAGAAAATCAAACAGTGTTGTATAGCACTTGTTTTAGCAACAATCTTGAGGTGGATGGGTTTTGTTTCCATTGTCTTATCTTTTTATGATTCTTGAACATGTTAGATTAGTTTTAACATTTGAGTGTTTCAGCCTTTCAAGATAGGTAACAGGTTTCAAATTCCCTAGCCTACACTAACAATTACCCATCTTAGTTTTTGGAGATTCCCTTTTATTTTAATTTGGCATCCCTATCTCGGTTTATATCAAAAGTTGCAATGTTTCTCAATTGAAATGAGAAATGTTGGGTATCTTTCAATTCATTTGTCATGAGATCAAATCATCTTCTCCATTATCTCTGGTTGTCTAGGTAAACACTAGTGACAAACCCATTTTCACAGAGTCCCTTGAATGTTTGCAAGCACACTAGACCGAAGTGTCACTAAGCAATACATTGGACAAAATCGGACATTTCACACTACTTACGAACTTGTTACAAAACACATTCTAAAAAAACTACACTTTTATATACCCTCTTGGATATTATTCAACATCTCTAGAAACTAGATACTATTCTTTTGGACCAACACACAAGACCAATACCTTTCAATTTTCAAATTAGGCCAAATGAGCCCAAAATAGCCCAAATTTATAGAGGAACTGTATTAGATACATATGATGAGAACCCAAAACCATTGGAAAGCATTGAGTTATTATTCCAAACCAAGGAATTTATGGGTTTTAATGGCTACCATTCTCTCATGTTCTCCCAACTCATGTACCTTCACTTTTAGGCCTTAAAACCTAAATCTTTTTTAAATGTACCTTCCAATAACTTCCAGAATCTAAAAAGAGTTGGTTCACCATCCATTCACATATGTAAACTAATTCCATCATATTTAAGCATACCCTCCTTAAGGTATATCTCTTATACCTTCATCATAGCACCATCCATGCACCCTTTTCACAAGAAAACTTTCACCCTAGGGTATCAAACACTAGTATAGGATCACCTGTCCTTCATGTGGTATTATTCACTATGTTGGGGGATATCTGAATTTAATAATTATTTTCATGGCCACCTAATTTTTAAATAAGGCCTTTTGTTCCATTAGTCTTTTTACGTGAAAGAGAAGTTTAAAATTGGGTATTCGATCATCCTATGCCAGTGGATGTACTATTGATATCAAAATGATTTTTGGTCTAAAAGGGGTTCATATGTCATGTGTGAGGGAACCTGATTCACCTATGAATGGTCAATGCTTCTAATAAGGTCAATTGTCAAAATATTACAAAATTACAAAAGTTGCAAAGTTACAACTTTGCAAATTTTTGCAAAATGTTATGTTTCAATGGATAAATAATTTGAATAGAAGTTAGGATGGTTTCTTTGGGTTCAAATATTTTATTCTAGACCTATAATTCCATTTTCAAATTTAATCATGGAGTTAATGAATAAATACATGGAGTTTGTGTGCCAAAAAGTTTAGTTTTTTGTGTAAATCCGTTGTTGCAGAGATCTTTATGGACTTGTATGGATTCATTTGGTGCCAAATAATATATTTGGAGTTAGAGGAATTAATTAGATTTATTTATATTTTGATTTTAGGTGTTGAAGTTATGTGAGTAGGAAGATCCATTTAATTTTGTAGTTGTAGGTCACTAAACCCTCATAACCAGGGTTTCAACAGTAAATGGACAATTCCTCTTAATTCCACCATTGGAAAATTCTCTTCTATGGTGAAATGGAGGGTTTCCAAGTGTACCTTAAGTTTCAGGTGGTATTGGCCATGGAACACAAGGGCTCATGGGTATTTGGAGGCAATTAGGGACTAGGCATCCCTATGGAACTAGTCAAATTATGAATGAAGTTGAAGTGCACTGAGGTTGTATGCAAGTACATGCCCAAACCAATGATGGTTCATGAGTATTAGGATCAAGGAGGACCCTTTGGAATTTTTAGTTTGATTGGAATAAGTCTAGATGTGATACTATTCCTTTGTAAATGCATGGAATTAGGCCTAAAATCCTAAAATCTAGGGCTTCTAGATAAAGTGTTGAATTGGTGAAATCTATAGCCATAAATTTGGAATCTTATAGGTCTCTAAAAAGGGTATTTGAATCCAAAGTTTTTTTGGGGGTTGTTCGTAATATTTTTGTGTTGAACTCAATTTACCCAAATAGGAGGGTTAAAAGCATTAGGTCTCTACTAGGCCTAACTAAGAAATTCATGGTATGTGGTTTCCAAGACTATATCAAAGGGTCTAAATGGTGTAGTTGAAATATAAGAAGTGTCTGGGACATGTCTCTAGCCTATAGTGGTCTTGTGGAAGTGAAGATCCTATTTTTCTAGAAGGGTAATGTGCATGAAAGGGAATCTAGGTTGTGGATATACAAGTGTAGATGATGGAACTCATCAAGTGGGGTTGTGGGTTTTCTTGAAAGGAGTCCAGGGTGAGAGATTTAGACAAGTCCAATCTTGGTTCAATTATTGTTGGAAATATTTGGTAATAGGTGTCTTTTAAGGATCCTATTCATAAAAGGACCCAACCTAGGTTGGAAGTAGTTTAAGGACCTTTCCCTCTTCACCAACCATCCATTCAATGATCCTTTATTTATCTCTTCATCAACCATTCATTCAATGATCCTTCTTGCTGCAAAATCCATTAGTAGATATTAATATATATATTCCATGAACCAATCTATAAGAAACATTAACCACATAAATTACCCATTAATATACATCTTCCTATGACCCTTATTTGGTCAATTAGGACAATTTAACACAATAGGGAAGGGGTGAATCAGTACCCTTAAAAATGTTTCAAATTGAATCCTTGTAAACATGTATTTCATTAATGCACTGTATCATTTGCATTTACCATACATCAATAACATAACTGAAATGTAAATGCATGTAATCTAATCAAATATGACAACAGGAAACTTCATACACATAACACATGTATTTTGGTATCGCATAAACCCTTGTTAGAAGGTAAAAACTATGATGAAGATAACACCCTCAAAGCTTCACTACTGTAGTAAAAAAGTTATTGGTTAAGGATACAAAGATTTGATCAC
Organism: Chamaecyparis obtusa; assembly: GCA_027943335.1. Classification (NCBI taxonomy): domain Eukaryota; kingdom Viridiplantae; phylum Streptophyta; class Pinopsida; order Cupressales; family Cupressaceae; genus Chamaecyparis; species Chamaecyparis obtusa. The sequence continues at coordinate 12,873 of BSBK01004794.1, read as the reverse complement.
TTCTGGTGATCTTACCCTATTAGGAGTAACAATAAGATCAACTAGATCTACCTGGTTAGAGGATTTTAGCAACATAATTAAGTGTTCACTCGGTTAAGAGATTTTATAGAAGAACTATAAGTCCACTCTATTAAGAGATTTAAGGTCTTCTACAATGGTTAAAAAGTAACAATAAGTTTGATCTGTAAATAGAAACTAATCTTACATGATATCATATCTATTATATACTTATCTATTATCACCTTAATGTGATTGATCTCTTCTTTGAATTTTCCTCGGTAGCCTTTTATTTCTGATAAACTGTATTCTCTATCAATGCTTCTCAATCATAACCCTTGTCTGATCTTTAGATATCTTCCAATGGTGGCTACTTCATGTGTGATCCTTGTCAAAATGACATATTCACATTATTTATATCAAACTGATTTAACCTAATTAGGGTTTAGACACTATCTTAGAAAATTGAATATCAATGGTAGATATGAATAACCTAGATCATCTTTGCATAGGAATCATCAACAATTAAATGATTATGTCCATATTAAATTTCATCTTGATCTTGGTAAACTATTTTCTAATCGGTGTAAACCATTCACCTTGTAGTTTGTGCCATTCCAAACTACTATGTCATTTCCTGTTTCACTCGGTGTACACTGTATTCATCACTTGGTGTACACTGTATGCATATAAAAAATGTTCTTTATCACAGATATCTCAGGGGTGGAAACTAAATCCTTTTCCTTATTCACATGCTTTTGCATCACCTTTAGGTGGGTAAGTAACTCTACCTATAACTTGGTTAGTTGTTCTCTAATTTTATTTTCTTCCTTCCTCAACTCTAGTCCTAACCACTAGATTTGTTAAAATTTTGCATAATTCTCATTAAATGCATTGGGATCAATTAAAAGACTATTTATAGTAACCTTTAATTATGCATCTAATTTTTGTATCCTTTCACTAATCTTGGTAGTGAAATGGTCTATAGTGCATAGCTTGTGCAAAATTGTACAATAACTCTTTGAATAAGAACATCTAGCTCAATTATTATCTTAGATAGTTTAACTTTATTAGCTACCACTTCCTGGCTGATTTTCTCTACCAGCTTTAGTTGTATCTTTGCTTCTAATCATTCTTCTATTCTTTTCTCTACATCTATGTTTGGAGAATATATGTGGCCAGCTAGAGTAGCAAGTTGATCAATGATGGGAGTTGCCTCATCAACATTGATATCAGGGACTACTTGCATCAAAATTTCTCTAACATCCTCTAAGACTTGCTTATGCTTACTTTCTTCTTAGTTTCTCTTTTGCAACCTTCCTTGTGCACAATTCTCCATATCTTCTTAGTGCTTCTAGGTGTGGAGTTTTCAGGTCACATGTGGGAATTTCAATAATCTCATCTAAAGTGATTGGACCCTTACCATGTTTTTTCTTTTTCTTCTTCTCTTGAGTGATGGATATGGGAGATTTCCCATAAGGAACTAGAGCTTTACTCTCTAGATTATACTTTTATTTCTTGGTTGACACACTTTCTTCCTTATCTTTCCCTTTGTCTGTTCCCTCGGTTTGATGTCCTTGGGCTTCTTGCCTTGTGTTAGTTGTAGAAGTATCTACATTTATTTTAGTTTCAGGTTCCTTATTTTTTGGCTCTTTGTTTTTAGGATCATTTGTCTCCTTTGACCCTTCTTCACCATGTCCTTTGGTGATTTCCTTCTATTTCTCAAGTGCATGTTCCTCAGGTTTCCCTTGAGTGGAAATATCAATTGCTTGTACCAATATTGATAAATTACCTGGTACATTTACTATTTCTACCTCAATAGGTTGATCTTCTTCAATATGTTCTGTAGCCATTGTGATATCTTCATCAACCTTTCGTTCATCATCAGGATCTCCATCAGTAGTATCTTCTATTGTGACTTCATCAGTCCCAGTTGTTACTATTTGCTCAGGAGTATCTTGTATTTCTTCTTCAATATATCCTGTTGGATAGAAATCTTTGACATATGTTTCATTATCTTGTATTTCAATATTAGATATATGAATTCACTCTTTAGTAGATATATTTGCATCATCTAAATGTACCCCTTTTCCTTTACCTTTTACTTTTCACTTGGGGATTATTGCCAGTCCAGTTTTGTCTGCTTCAGCCTTACAATCCAAAATTTTTGACCACAAAAAATTTCTATCTGCATATACTTCTTCAAGTTTTCCTTGAAATATGCTTAAATCATGGCCTTTCATAAAAAATCTATTCACATATTGTTTCATCATGTCTTCATCAATTACTGATAGAGTAAGCATTTGCAAAATTAATGAATGTTCCCTCATTTTCTTTCTAGTATGCAAGGCATATGTCCATCTTGTCAATACATTTTCATATAATACGTTAGGAATTTAGTTTGAAAATTTCACAAGTAATCTTTTGAACTTAATCATCATGTCGATGATTGCCTCTTCAATTTTCTCTTGGTCCTCAGTTGACATATGTACATATCGATTCATCTTAGGGTGACCTAGTCTACCCATTTCCTTTATGTTATCAACTAGCTCATCAACTGATTGAATTTTTTTACAACATTAAATTAACTTTGATCATCTTCTTATTTAGAGTCAACATCATCCTTACTTGTGATTATCTTTCTCCTATTATTCAATTTATCAGTGGGGGCTTGTGCACCTCTTTTCTTCTTTTGATAATTCTTTGTAGGAGTAGGCCCTGTGATTTATTTTATTCCTCACTTCAGGGGTGGAGAAAAAGCTATAGAGGATCTTGTCCTCACTCGGGTAGGGGTCTCTACATTTTTTCTCTTCCTTGTGACCTTCACCGATGTAGCTTGAATTTCTTTATCAAACTCAGTTTCCTCTTCATGTTCGTTGTTACCGATCAGAAGTTGTTCCTTGATTTCTTCTTCAACCGGCTTCTCTGATGCTTCATCTTCTTCTTCACAAAATTTCTTAGCTAAGGTTTCCATCCTTTTATTTGATCTTCCAATAGTTCCTTTATTTAGCTAGAGGTTGAGTCAATATCGAGTTCATAGCCCATTGGAGGTATCCATGCAGTTCTTGGATCATCTGCCTTAATCAATGCGGTGTCAGTGTCCACCCAAAAAAATATCCTCCTTGTGTTTTTCAATTAATTGTCCATGTATCTTGATCCTTTTGTACATTTTGTCTTTAAACTTTCCAAAATAGTCATCCATCACAACCACAAAATTCAAACCTAAGTTATTGATAAATTCATTGATTTGGATAATGAAAGGTCAGTTGACATCCCATTCCACATTAGTGACTAATGGGAAATATTTTTGTAAGTAGATAAATATGCAGACAAGTAATGAACCAAACTTACAAGTGTTGGTCTTTGCTACATAGATAGTCCTCATAGTCTCCTCTAATTGTTTCACCAGTAGCTCGACGAGGTCTAATCGTAAAACTTTCTTAACAATCTTATAAGGTATGTCTATTGCTCTGCATGGGACACTATTAGACCTACTTGATTGAAAAATCCTATAGCCGATAACATAAGCTCCAAATCTTATTTCCAGATTGGTGATTGTGTTGATCCTCATGCCTCTACCACCCCACTCGGCTCTTGTTAGCTTCTTGGTCTTTTCCCTCAGTGGGTTTCTTATGGACTTTGCCTTATCATTTGTAGGGTAACATGTAACCATGTGAATAATGATTTTTTTTTATTTTGACCCGTTCATCCAACCAAAATTTTCATTTGTGAACATGACTAAGTAAAAACCTAATCCATTCTGACTTGAACTCCCTCAGGAAATATAGGGCATTTGTCAATCCTTTGACTTCTAGGTGTTTATACTCATCCTTGAGATTTCCACTCTCGCTTAGCTCATGGTGTGTTGACTACAGTTTGAAGTCTCTGATTTCACTTATCTTGTAGTGGATATAAGCATGTATATGCTTAATTGATAAAACCCTAGGCGATATGCTAGAAAATGTGCCTGATTGATCAACTTGTGAAGCAATCTCAGGGTGCAATTTGTATTTGGATTCTTCATATGTTTTTGACTTAATCAATGTGACCTTCTTGTTACTTTCAATCTTGGATTTCGTAGACTTGGATGAAGATGCCATAGTTCTAACAAATTTAGGGCTTCACAAAATCTTCAAGAAAATAAATCGACTGTAAAGAACTTTCTTGGAATGATAACAAACGGCTTGGGATCTGCTCAAATTGTATTGAATGCTTGGAAAAAAACTCTTTTCTCAAATTTTCTCAAATCGCTTTGGTTCTACACTTGATCGATGTATGGAAAAATGACTTGCATCACTGTATATTTATACCTAAAATTCCCTTTTTTGCTCAAAGTTCTACATTAAATGATTTACCTACCACAACTTAGATAAGAAAATGGCGTCCTATTATCTTTTTGAAACTTCAACATGGTTAACACTAAAACATTGCTCAGTTAATTCCTCAACTCGGTTAAACTTGATACTTTCACCAACTAGGGTGACCCCACAATAGTGGATTACACTTTTTTAGACATGTTGATTTTTTCTAAAATAACACATTTTAAATAAAATATGATGATTTAAGCCTTGAGAGGTTCCATTTGAAGGAATACATTGTACAAATGGTTAGCTCAAATCCTCTTAGATAAAAAAACATGGATATAATATCTATACTCCTCATTCATACCTAAAATGATGTCTCCTTCAGACCTATTAAAATACTGATAAAAAATCACTTTGCATTTATCATTTGGCAAATCAAATAAATCCATTGACAAATCTATCTATGTAGTAAGGTACTACTGAGAAAAATCTTTCCAATGATTATAATGCTAATATATATTAAGTTTACTATGACTTTGTATTTTTAGTTTTACTAAACATATATATTTCACAGTATGTCTACCCCATGTTTGATGCTTATGGAAAAATAGTAAATGAGAGAAAAAAAATTCTAAAAAATATCTATGCCCTAGGTATTGAAGTTCTTTTTTTATAAAAATAATAATGAAATTGGACAAATACACAACAAGTTATAAGCTATGTTGTCAAGGTATGCCAAAATTATGGTATAATCAACTTCAAATGTTAATAAAATATGCAATAATAATGATAATGTAATCAAAAAAATTATGTTCCCTTTGTATGGATGTTACAAAACTAAATTCAAGAAAAGCACATTGATATCTATTTTAGAAAAAAAGTTATGCTCTATGAAAACCAAGTAACTCTTTGAAAATGATGTTTTCTGTAACATACCAGTTTTTTGTGGGAGAAAGGAAAAACCACTCACATCAATTCAAAAATAAAAAAATAAAAAATATATTTATAATTTAGACATAAAATACTAAAATACTCTAAATTACTTCATCATCCAATTTCTAATGGTTTAATGACAATATGCATCCAAATCTGAAAGTTTTTTTCAAAATGTAGAGTTTAGTGTCCGCTCAAGCAAAAAAGTATAACCCACTAATGAACTTTCACTTGGTCATGCTTTTACGGACTATACATATTTTATGCTCAAATCATATAATACCATAGTTCATCTTATTTTATGTTGATTTTGGTATTCATTCAATAGATATATGGAACTGTTGTAAGATATAATTGATTGAAATTTAGTTCCATACTTACTTGAATTGCTTAGCTGGAGGTGGTGATATCACCTAATTCAAAGGATGAGGTGTCACCAACTATTGTGTGTGATCTAGCATTGTCATTTATTTCTTTTCTCCACATTTGATTTCTTATCCTCACAATTTCTTCAATGGTATTTCCATTTGCATTAACATTCACCTCTAGTGGTCAGTCTCTGCAGTCTTTTTTTAAATGACCAACCTTATGATAGCACAAACATTCCATTCCATAATTTGTCCAATTTTGAGATCTTCCTCTCTAGTGCATTCTCATGCAATTAGATGCTATATGTCCATTACTACCACATGCTGTGAAATTAACACAAGTGTTGTAATCCCAAGTATATGCATTACCTTGTCTTCTCAGTGTACATGTCTTATTTTGTCCTTTCAGTTTCCAGACTTTCTTCATTTGTGTCCTACTTTTTTGTTGCATGTGTCCATGCATGTTGCAAGTATGACATATCTTTTCCATATAGTGTTTCTTAGGTGACTTATTTAGTTTTTATCTACACCCATGTGCTTGATGTCCATACTTTTTGCAATTATAACAATAACCATCAAGTTTAGGAGTGGATTTAGCAATATATTTTGTTTTTCTTCTGCAAACATTTGATGTGTGGCCTGGTTTTCCACAATGATATCATGAGAGATTCTTTGACCTTGGTTGTGCATAGGCATTCTTTTGTTCAGCTTGTCTTGATGACTCTCCCTACTCAGTATAGCCTAAATCGGTAGTTTTGTAAAGTCTCTTTTAGCTTCTAAGGAATTCATCCATCCTTTTGGTGCTTTCTTCATCTTTATTAATCATCTCATTATGATATTATTGAATCTTTACTTCATTCTTCAATAATTCATTTTCTTCTCTTAATTCACCTATATCTTCCAATTTTCTAGTAAGCTCAATGTTCACTCGGTTGACTTCATGACTGATGACAACCATTTGATTTGAAATATAAAAATGATGCTAAGTGAGTCTCAGTATCTCAAACTCCTTTTCTTGCAGCCTATCAGTCATTTATATTCTATCTTCAATAGCCAAGTTCCTTTCTTATTCAGCCTATCTTTCATTGTTCATGACATCAATCACTCTTACCATTTGGGTCTCTTGACTAATTTTTAGTGCTTTCACTTGTTCAATAAGATGTTGATTCTTTTCAGATATATCAGATATACTTCCAGATCCAAATCCAGACCCTTCAAATGGATCCTCAATCTCTTCGTTGAACGATAATCAGTCTTACTGTACCATAATGTTATTTCCTTCCTTTTGACCAGTAGCTCTCTCAATTTTTCTTTAGCTTCCTTGAATTGTTTGATGAAGATCTAGCATTTATAATTTCTGATTATTAATAGTCTTGTCAAGCTTATACCTTTCCATCCTTAAGAACTTTTATCTTCAATGATTAAACTTCCTCAATAAGAGAACTAGCTTTGATACCAATTGTTTGAATTATGGAAAGGTGTGTACTGAGAGGGGAGGGGTGAATAAGTACCCTTATAAACTTTTCAAACTGAATCCTTGTAAACATGTATTTCATTAATAGACTATATCATTTCCATTTACCATACATCAATAACATAACTAAAATGTAAATGCATGTAATCTAATCAAATATGCAAACATGAAACTTCCATACACATAACACATGTATTTTGGTATCACACAAACCCTTGTTAGAAGGTAAAAACTGTGGTGGGGATGACACCCACAAAGCTTCACTAATGCAGTAACAAAGTTGTCGGTTAAGGCTACAAAGGTTTGTTCACTTTTGGTGATCTAGTTACCCTGTTAGGAGTTACAATAACATCAGCTAGATCTACCTGGTTAGAGGATTTTAGCAGCACAATTAAGTGTGCACTCGGTTAATAGATTTTACAAAAGAACTGTTAAGTCCACTTTGTTAAGAGATTTAAGGTCTGCTACATTGGTTCACACACACACACACACACACATGTATATATATAGATATGTATATGTATATATATATATATGTATATATATATATATGTGTGTGTGTGTGTGTGTGTATACATATACACACACACACACATATATATATACACATATATACATATATACATATATATATATATACATATATATATACATACATATATATATATATATACATACATATATATATATATATACATACATATATATATATATATACATACATACATATATATATATATATATATACACATACATATATATATATATATATACATACATACATATATATATATATACATACATACATACATATATATATATATATATATGTATGTATATATGTGTATATAATATATATATATACATATATATACATATACATATATATACATATACATACATATACATACATATATAGATATACATACATATATATACATATATACATATATATAGATACATACACACACACACATATATCTGTGTGTGTGTGTGTGTCTATATATATATATATATTGCATACTGGAGCCTCAGAGGAGGCATCATCACTAATGAGGTAACTATGACCATTTCCTGTGTGAAAATCATAACATATATCATAGTCATAGAGGAAGGATTCATAAGAGATTTTGAACAAACAAGAATGCAATTGAAAGTGAATACAAAAATGTTACCTCTTCCCTCTCTTGAATATCAACGACATCCAGTGCATTCATTAATTTTGTAAAATCCAAATATTTCTGTATTTAGAACAAGTAAGACATGTGCATTCATCAATATAAATCTACATGTTTAATAATAATACATTTCAACAAATAAACTTAAATTGTACTAAATTACCTTTTTTACTTTGGGTTTCCTCAAAGATTTCTTTTTTGTCTCAGTGTCTTGGAGCCAGGTGAGTTACCCTAGTAGAAAAAAATCAACATAAGAGAAATGAATATGATAACACATGGATTCAATTAAAATTATAAATGAGACATGTGAAAAATATGATACCGCAAATCTCTCTCTAGGCCAAAGTCAATGGCATAAAGTGTCAAATCATCAACTTTGGACTTCTAAACCCTTGACAAGCCCTATAAAACATCAACTAAATATACATAATAAAAAAAGATATCTTGACACCAAGAAATTATTCTATTCTTATGAATATACTACCTATCCCAAAATGTAGCTGTCATCCTATTAGGAACACATCAATGTATGGGAAACCGATTTGTAGTTACTTCTAGGGAGTTACTACTAATAGGATAAGTGAAAAGAGAACATATGTCTTCTTTAAGTATCCTCTTTTTTTTACACCTGATCATATGACAACCCATCGCCATAAAATGAATCAAATCTATCCCTCCATAAACCACATGTTGTAACCTCACTAGACACCTCATTCACACTATCAGTCATTCTTTCTAAGGAAGTCACGAGGGATGAGTGGTGCTAAAAACTAAAGGACCTCAACCTATTAGCCAATATGGATATTTGGGCACTTTTTGTTGAAGGTGATTGATAAGGTCCTCTTGTGTAGCATCAATGCAACCTATTGGAGGATACAAAGGGTTTGGATTTGGGTTTGGCAGTGGATTTGGATTTTGTTGATAGTTTTCTTATTTTGGGGCTGCATTTTGAGGCTTCTCTTGTTGCTCATTTTTAATATTATCAATATTTTCCTAGGTTCAAAGAGGTCTTTTTTATCTCTTTTGTCGTCAAAGTTTTTTCTAAATCTAACATCAAATTAATGAAAAAAACTTAAATCACTTCAACAAACCCTACTCAATCAAAAGTGAAACAAAAAAAATAAAAATAAAAATAATCTTACCTGTTCGATGGTGTGGCATGCTTACAAAATGATCAATATGTCAAAAAAATCCATTAACAACAAGAACCTGCGCAAGTTTTGGTGCTTTCCCTTCCTCCTCTCTCCTTCAAACTCAGTTTTGGCATGAAAAAATAATAGTCAAACACAAACCTTTTAAAAAAAGGTTTATGACAGTCAAAATGTGATTGGTTTTTGTAAAGCATTTTTCTTTACAAAACACGACCAAGTTTTGAAAAAATTAAGTTTTTATTTTTATTTTTGTGGCTTGGAAAAGGCTTAGCTATGTCAAGCCTAGTTTTTTCAAATTTTGAATAACCCAATCATGTTATGAAAAGTTTTCAATTTTTTAAGATGTGGCCACATTTTTACAGACCATCTTGGTACACTTACCCACACCAAAACCCCCACTTGAAGCCACCCACAACACTCACACTTCCAGAAAAAGACAAACCCTTGCTGCCTCCAACAACACCCTCGACTAGATCACCCTCACCTCTAAGCCTGCAATCTGATGCATGCAATGCACTAGGGAGTAGGAATGTGACTAGGGCATAGTCCCTAGCCCGTGCATAGTCTTCTCACCCATTTCCATCCTTCCCTCTTTCTTTTGTCTTTTTATTTGCATTCTTTATTTTTAATTTGAAATTAGAAAATTATAATAAAATTAATTTATTAATTTATTTCTCTAAAATTATAATTAAAGTTACTTTATTACTTTAATAAATAATTAAGTTAATTTTTCATCAAATTTATTTTATTTTGGAAACCTAATTTCAATTATTTAATTAATTTTTAATGTCCAAGAAAGGGATATTGCATTACGATCTTGATTATTCTTCTTAGATTCATCCTTGACCTTTTTTTTTGGGTCAACGTTATTTAGGGTCTTAGAATTTTATCCTCTATCAAAAGAAAGTTTTCCTTTCTCCTTTGAGGATTTTTTAAAATCTTAACACTTCGTCAAGTAGATCTCACCA